>JANIEQ010001026.1:0-22566 GCA_024708375.1 Oxalis stricta | reverse complement strand
GATTGTTACATCCCGATTATTTATTAATTAGACGTAAAAATTTTTTTAATTTAATTTTTTTATATATACATTCTATTATATAAATATCATTTATATAAATTAATTAGACGTAAAATTTTTAATTTAATTTTATTATACATACATTCATCATATAATAAGACGTATGATTAGATTAAAATATCTTTATAATATGTTATGTTATGATATAATGTTATATTAAAAATTAAATAAATGTAAGGATAAAATTATAATTTATTAAATTTAAAAAATATCTGTAATTAAATGAGAGGAATATATAAATATTTATGTATTTAATAGAAAGTTTTATTTCCATCATATGGGAAACTATTTAAATAAAATAAAAATTAATTAATTAGAAGAAGAAATAATAACGAGAAAGAAAAATAAGAGAGGAGAAAAAAACGTTTTGATTAGCACAGTGATGATAAAGGGATTGAATTGAATGCTTCAATCGAGTTCATTGTTTTGATTTTGTTATAGTGTTTTAGTGCACGTTATTTTTTGTACAATGAAGCTCTAAGAGGTGGACATGGAAAACTCGTTCCCGAAATTGACGTTTGAACAAGTAATCCGATATTAGTGTGGTTTTTTGAGTTTAATAATTTTGAACTAGTGTTTTCTGGAATGAATTTTGTTTTATTTTTTATTTAAAAAATTATTGCTTAATTATTACACCATATGGGAATTAATTTAAGTGGAACCGTAATGACGTTTACTAAATGAACTAAAATCGGTAATGATGTGTCCGGAACTGGCTGAGTTGTGCAATGACGTCTCCGTTTGAGTTGAAACTGATAACGACGTTTCCGATTTTAGAGTTGATATACTGTGAATGATTGCCATTTATTGAGCCGAAAACCGTATAGTAGAAAATACGGCATTAAGGTAATATAGTAATTTAACATATAATAAAATAATAAAAACATCTTCTCTCTCACTCGTCTTCCCGACGAGTCCTTTCTCTCTCCCCGTTCTCTCGCCTCTGTCCCTGACGACTCTGCCGTCCCGTCCTGCAATCCCGGTATAAATGAGTCTGAAAGTTCGTCTACATCACGATCATGAAGGTAAGGTTTAATTTCTCTAACTCGCTTCCGTTTTCAAGTTAATTTTGGATTTTAAGTTTCGGGAAAATTTTTAAAACTGTCGAATTGAGTCAATTCCTTGTAGTATGTTGTTCACATGGGTTATGAGAAATATTTGCAAAGAAATCGAAGTTAAATGACTCGGGAAGGCTTTGAATTCTTACCTAGAAGAATCCGAACACCGAGTTTCACGTCGGCGTTGCTCCTGGATCGATTCGCCGGAGCTCAAGGATGTTTTTGGACCACTAACTCGGACGAGACTCGGCCAACCTCGGTCTCAACTCGGTTTTGACTCGGTCTCGACTCACCGGTCAAACGACCTCCGATCGGTATAGTCCCTTTACGAAAAATGATTCTTTTGCCTCTAGTATAACATATATTGATTTGGGATTTTTTGAAATTTTTGAATTTTGGACGATGATTAATTAGACGATTTCGTGAAATTAGATAGTTGAGATTTTCCGTAGCAAAAGCTACGTACGAATTTGAATCTGAAAATTCATGTAGAATGAATTGAATAATTACCTTGATTTTATATGAATTACTTGAATGCTTGCTTGGATTTGTTTGCCGAGAAAGAAAAAATTTGACGATTGTATATAGTACCTGTGAATGGAAAATTTTGCAGAGAGTGAGAGATTGATTTTGGGATGCTGTTGACGAGCGGAGAGAGGAAGTAGTATATAGGAGAGGGTGGGAGACATAATAATTTTTGTGGGTCCCACCACAATAGAAAGATAGTACTAATTTATTTAGCTTTCGGGTCGGCTAATAATTCAATCGTCCGTTCCGTAATTCGACCATCGATCGCGACAACGTAGCATTAGGTCAAAAACTCTATGCGTCGTTTTATACACGTATAACAATTAATCGACCTTTCGAAAAATCAAAATTCAATTTGTCTCGTAAAAAAAATTTAATAGATTCAATTAAAAATATTGCGCGCGTCTATAACACTCGAGTCGATTTTATTAATAAAATATTAACACGTCGTTTTCGACTACACGATTATCAAAGTTCGATTTTTAGAGACGTTACATTATGGTAATGTTTTATTAGCAATAAATAAATTTTTAGAGAAACTCGGGAGAGATAGATGGACTGAATGTGTTTTATTTTAACTCCTTCCGTAAATTAGTAACACGGAATGAGACAATTATTCCGTCCAAAAACACGTGTTATACATGCAATATGTCAAAAACACGTGTTATACATGCAATATATGCACATACATGCATACCTTTTGAACTTTGACCTTTGACCGGTGTCGAGGTATACGTGCCAATGCATGTTGTCGCGGCCTGACACGTGGACCCGGTGTTGAGGTATACTGACCAATGCATGTTGTCGCGGCCCGACACGTGGGTGTTTGAAGTACACAAAGTTGAGTTGGAACCGTGTTTCGAGGTATACGGGTTGAAGGGTCAATTGTTTGACCCGTATCCGAGGTTTATGGAAATATATTTTCCTATTAATTGCAATTTAAAGATGATTAAGATGATTAGGGAAGTGATTAATTACTGGTCTCGAAATTCCAATTTTCGAGACGGATATAAATGTTTATCAACCCAAAAAAATTACTAATATGTTTAGGTTTTAGGATTTAAGGTATAAATTTATACTCTGAAAACTATTTAAATAAAATAAAAATTAATTAATTAAAAGAAGAAGAAGAACAAGAGAAAGAAAGATAAGAGAAAAGAGAAAAAAAACGCGTACGATGAGCACAAGTGATGATAAAAGGGACGAATCGAGTACCAATCAGAGTCCGATTGTTCTGATTTTTTGTTATAGTGTTTTCAACACGTCTTTGTTTATCCTGGCCAAAGGAATTTTTATTCCAAGTGATGGTTTAGGAGATATCTCGGTTCGACATATACTATTTGTCGTAAGATGTTTTGATGTTAGTAATTCTTGTATTCTGTTTTCTCGGTAATTTTAATCTCGATTTCTTAATTTTTGTCACATTTATTATGTATGTACAGAAAGGTCTATATGTCTACTTTATTGTTTCAAACAATTCTTAAATTGAAATTTTTTAGATAAAATTATGTATTTTTGAATGGCTGAAGGTCTATTTGTAAAATTCTGGATAGGTAGTCCGTTGATGTACTGTATTACGCGATATTTTTGACCCTGATAAAATCATATATATGATATGTATTATATATGTATGGAAATCTGTGTGTGTCTATTTTAACATGGTTCAAACGGTTTGTGAATTTGACTTTTAGAACTGGAGTTAGGTATTTTTGAATGATAGAAGCTCAATCTGACTGGATTACTAATTTGCTGATGCTCAGTATTTCGAAATCTTTTAGACTATGATAAAATCATCCATATGGCATGTATTTTATATGTGTGGAAAGTTATGTATGCCTATTTTATCATGCTTCAAACGGTTTGTCAATTGGTGTTCTGTAGCTTGACGTATGGAGTTTTGAATGTGGGTATGTCATGCTGTGTAGAACTAGCAAGTTTCGTGACTTTGAAAATTCATGATAAATTAAATTAATGGAACTAGACCTTCAATAATACACCTTTAGAAAGATAAATACGTCTCCTTTCAATATCTAAAATTGGTTTATTAATTGGTTTGTTGTGTGAAGAAATGAGAATTATTTTGAGTAAAGATACTCACCCTGAAATTTTTGGTTGTGTAAGTTTGGTGTAAAACTTGTTGTGATGTGTTTCCAAATAAAAATTGTGTGCATTCAACATGAAATTTAAGTTGCATTTCATGCATTCATCTATAAAGATGTATGGAAATCGGTATGAATTAAGAGAAGTTATCATAACGTCTCTAACGACTTTAGGTGACGTAGCTCGGGTTGGAAAATGCGAGTAAGCGATCGAGTAGCAGCGTGCGAGCGGGGTTTTTTTCGACATAGGAGTTGCGTCACGGAGAAGATAAGTACCCGATACACTATATGCTAGTATAACGGTTCTCTAATAAACCGTACATCTATGGTTGGTAAATATATATATATAGTGCTTGAAAAATATGTTTGATCAATTTGATCGTGGTAAACTAATGATTGCGTATCGATTTGATTATCGAAACAATATTTTGTGCTTGGTTTCATAAACTATAATTATTGAATTGATATTTCGAGCTTCCTTAATTGATTGACTTCAAAGCTATTTTTATCCATGAATTATATATTAATTAATTAAAAAAAAAAAAAAAAAAAAAAAAAATTGATTTTTTTTTAAATGATTTGAGAAATGCTTGAGAAATAATTTGTGGAAATAAATTCGAGTTCATTGGTGTAAATGAATTTCATATAAATTTCGAAAATCGATTTCAATTAAGATTTTGAGTTCGGATTTCAAGATGATTTCTCGAACGAAAGTATAAATACTTTCTCGGCACATATGTAAGTTATGACCATAGACCGACTCATTTCGAGGAACCATCTAGTTTTTAGTTCCCGTCATTTCTAGAATGACATTGAGGCCGAGGTTGGGTTTGTGCTAACCAAAGCCAAAAGACGTGGAGACGGGTTGTTACCGTTTTCGTAACGATGACGAGCCCGCGGCGAGGCCCATTGTTGAGCACCTAAGCCAAAAGACGCGGTAAGGATTAATAAACCATTTCGATTTTACTCAACTTCGTTTTTGATGGTTGCGCACCTAAGCCAAAAAACTTGGTTAAATGTCTGAGCTTCACCGGATTAATAAACCATTTCGATTTTGCTCAATTCTCGATTTGATAAAAATCACTTTCACCGGTTTGGATTTTAAATCGATAAATTCTTGTTTTAAAGCGGATTTGGGTTGGTGAAGTATAAACTATGATGAGATTTATAAAAAATATGAATATATTCACTCCACGTATTCGAGATAAATAAAGTTTTCAAAATCTTTTAATTTGTTTTGAAACTTCGCGAGTGTATCGAATGTTGGTCTATCTTTCTATAATTATATTTTTTATTTTGTAATTATTAAGTGCGCGTTGTCACTCATTTAAATATTATATAATTTTTTTGCGCTATCTAGATTAAGCTGGCTCGAGGAAAGAGCATAAAGATTTCGAGTTCGTCTTTCTTGAAGGATGTATATTCCTTTTATTCATTTTTTATTAAAATTTATTGTGTTGGTACAATAAGACATAAATATAAATTAATTGTAATAATTTAATACTTATTAATTGAAAAATTGTATTAGATTGATCTTAATTTCGATTGAAAAAGTTAAACGTCAAATACGATTAGAATGGTTTTTGGATCGTAATTGTTGCTATAATTGAACTCTGTATTGTAGAATTTGACTTCAAAATTTTATTTTATTTTAGAATTCAGCGATGGAAGTTACTTGAGAACTTTTCTTTAATGTTAATTTGAGAATCTTTTGATAGATAAAACGAGCAAAAAGTTGGCTATATGTAATAATGCTGCGTAAGTTCAGAAGCAATAAATAGTGCTATCCATAATTCTAAATTCTCCCAAGTCATGATCCATTCTCGGGAGAATTTATCTAACATTTAAATACTAGGCAAGTCTTTACCACGCCTTGGTTGGCAAGATATAGGATATTACTAATATCATATAAGTGTCAAACCATTGACAAAGTTTTATTGAATTGAAAGAAGCCTAAATTTATCTCATTAATTAACCATATGGTGAGTTTTTTAATCATTATTTTCTCTATATTTTCGCCCATCGTTTTCTCACGAAGTAAACCAAATAAAATGAATCCAGTAGCTAAGACAATACACTAACCAAGTGCAAACCATAGTCGTATTCTTTCAAAAAATACACCCGGACAATGTATTAATAGGCCCAACAAGTATTAATTTCTCTTTAAAATATATTTCATAAACGACTAGAAAGTTATAATTTATTTTTCTTGGATGTTTGAATAGATAATTTCAACAAATATTAATCTATATATCCTAAACTTATATATCCTATTCCTACCTCAAGAGTGCAATTTGTGTAACAACATCAATATAGAATTGAATTATTCCGTACTAATATTGAAAATGTACAGACCAGATTCGTATTCAGGATTGAAATATTGACCAGAACTAAACTTAATTTTAATATATGTCCACATGCTTTTGTTCTTCTCATCTACATGTAATAATTTATTGAATAACTATATATAACGTGGGCCACATTTCTAATATATTTTTAAAAATTAGAAGGTGCCCGATATGAGTGAAATAAGGCGGCCATTTGTGCTAGCTGCTCTCAGAGCCCGCGTGAATATAAATAGAAGATGAAACACACTTCAGTTTCCAAGCAATCTTCTCTACACTACATCACAAGCTAAATATATACAATCAAAAGAAAACCAAAAAAGATCCATCAAATGGCATCCAACGGCGACGTCAGAGCAACGACCACCAAAGGCGAAGGTGCGGCCACCATTCTGGCTATTGCCACAGCGAATCCGACCAACATTTACGAGCAAGCTGATTTTTCAGACTTCATATTTCGTGTCACTGAACGTGAGGACAAAATTGAATTAAAAGAAAAGATTCGACGCATTTGTAAGTTTACGATTTATTATCTAAATGAATGAAATATTATATATTATAAAAAAAAAATGAATGAAGCTGCATTATACTTAAATCTCTGGTTTCTTATATGTTTCATTTGTTGTGCAATATTTAGGTGATAAATCAGGAATCAAAAGACGTTATATGCACGTAACTGAGGAAATGTTCAAAACTCATCCAAATATATACACAAATGGAGCTGCATCTTACGACACACGTCAAGAATTACTATTACCGGCAGTAGCTCAACTTGGAAAGGAAGTAGCATTGAAGGCCATCAAAGAATGGGGTCAACCAATTTCGAAGATCACCCATCTTGTATGCACTACCGCAACTGGTATTGAGATGCCTGGTTTAGACTACCAACTCACTAAGTTGCTCAACTTAAACTCTAATGTCCAAAGGTACATGTACTACCAACAAGGTTGTTATTCGGGTGCTGCTGCTCTCCGCTCGGCCAAGGATCTAGCCGAGAACAACCCAGGATCACGCGTTCTTGTTGTATGTTCTGAATTACTCACGACAATGTTTTTCCATGGACCTTCTGGAGATAGAATTAGACCACTTAGTTGGTAATGCGATATTCGGGGATGGAGCTGCGTCTGTCATCATTGGGGCTCATCCTGATCTTTCTATCGAGCGTCCATTGTTTCAAATGGAGTCAGCTAAGCAGATACTCATTCCAAATTCGGAAGGTGTGTTGGGAGCAAATTTGCGCGAAATGGGAGCTACATATTATATTACGCCCAAAGTTCCCATTTTGGTTGGTGATAATATTGAAGCGAATCTTGAGGAAGCATTTAGTCGATATTAATGGTATTTCTGATTGGAACTCTCTTTTCTATATTGTTCATCCTGGAGGTCCGGCAATTCTTAACAAGGTGAAGGAGAAACTAAGGTTAAAAGATGATAAATTGAAAGCAAGTTTCAATGTTCTAAGTGATTATGGAAATATGGGAGGACCAAGTGTTATCTTTGCTTTGGATGAGATGAGGAAAAGAGCATTGGCAGAAGAAAACCTACAACTGGTGATGGATTAGATTGGGGTGTTCTTGTCGGACTCGGACCTGGAGTCACTATGGAGACCATTGTATTGCATAGTTGCCCGTCGAATTAATTTGGGAACATATATAATATCTATCTAATAATCCATAAGATGGAATATGTAATGCTTGAGATTAAATTCATGTACTTTTATTCAAAAAAAATAATGCTAAATTCATGTAATGCTTGTAATATGTAATGCTTCAAGTTATTTAAAAATTTATTCAAATTATAATATGAGTATGTTCTATATATCAATAATCAATATACAAATGTAGCTCATTGATTACTTAATGAGCTACTAATTAACACAAACAAACCCACTAGCTAGCTAGCACACCATTGCCATCCTATTTAGAGGATTAATTAAGATAGAATTAAGATTGGAAATGTATATGTAGGATGAAAGTATATATTGTTCAACAATAGCAGTGACACTTGTGGTGATGGCCAAGCAATTTGCAGAAACCTCCCCTGCACTCCCTATTGCAGAATTTCGTGCATTTACCATCGGGTCCATCATCGACGCCTCTGATGCATTTTCCGATTTCTGGATGTTCTCTGCAGCATATCGATGCATCCACGCCTTGCTCATTAGCATATAGACATTAATTAATAAACAAAAAAGAAATGTGTAAGTTCGGTCACCAATACTATTGTATCAATATTTGTACGTAGTTTTCTAATTCCATCGTAAAAGCTGAGGGAATGAGTTCTCATGCATTGAAACTTATTCAAATATAAGAAAAAATTACACTTCCATGCTTATCCATTGGAATATTGCACCCGTTAAAAAAATCGAAGAAAAATAGATCCTTTCATGCAAATCTTCAATCCGTGACTTCACTAGCACGCCACAGAAGATTTGTATCTATAATTCAAAGGAGTACGTGTAACATACATACCTAGAGTTAAAATGAGAGCAATGGTGACGATTATAGAGAAACAATATCGTGTTTGAGCCATATCGACGATCACTCCGATAATTACCCTTCAATATAAGGATGTATAAATAATGTTGTTTTAGTTTTTGAGATTATAAATGTTGATTTCGTTTTTAGTATAATGCCAATGAAATTTATAGGCATGTATTTATCAAAATAAAATAAAATTATAGGCATGTAACATTTTAATTTTAGGGTACTGAAAATCATTATCTTGTCTATATTTAGTATTGAATGCAATTAAAATAGTATTGAATGAAATTCATTAGTATTTAGTATCTTGTCCAAAATAGACCTGGCAGTACGATCTAGGCTTTTTAGTTGGGGTATTTGCGACACTAATGTTTGTTTTTATGCAATGCTGGTGTGGAAATAATTGATCAATTGTTCTTTGAGTGTGATATCTCACGGTTAATATGGATGGATGTGATGTCGCGTTGCAATGTTAATCGAGTATCGGGGAGGTGGCGGAGGGAGGTGAAGTGGTTCGCTAAGAAAACTATGGGAAAGACCATGCTAGCGAAGATGAGAAGATGGGCCTTGTTAGCTAGTGTGTATAACGTATGGCAAGCTCAAAACAAGAAAGTGTTTAGAAATGAAACTGTAAATGCAAATAGAATGATACTGAATGTTAAACACTTTGTAGCATTTTGCTTAGCATATAGAAAAGGCCATATTCATATTCATGGAGAGTTGATAGAAAAGTGGGTATAATGGAAAGATGCATTCATGTTAGTTTTGAGTTGTATATACTAATTGCACCAAAAAAATAGTAAATAAGAGTATAGATTCTAGTTTCTTTCGATCAAATCACATAAGACTCTTTGTTGTAGAAAATTGGCTCCTGCAAATTTTAGTTAAGAAATGTCACACATGTACCCCCATAATAATCCTGTCCCCGGTACACTTCCGGGATAAAACATCAACACGTAACATCTGAATACCTTCAAAACGTATTTTTTTATAAACGATAAAAAATACATATTTTAAAAATAGTTGAAGCATACTAATACTCTAATTTGACATCGAGAGTAATTTTTAAGAAAGAAAATGTAAGTTGCCCTTAAAAAATTAATAATAATGGAATAATAATTTTATTTCCATCTTTAAAAAAAGTACACTTGTGCTCGACGATGACGTTGAAAGCAAAAGAATTATTACTAGTTGACTGTGTCTTTGTCTCATCCTCCTTAACATCTACTCCTTTTAATGGAGTATATTCCTTGATAGAGAAGAAAATGTCATCATAATGATATACACTAATCATAATTAATTAATTAATTATAATTAATTAACTAATCATTACATTACTTAGCCTGCTAATTTCGAAACTAAACCGCGTTCTTCAACCATTTCTTAATTTTCTTCGCCTGCAACTCACTCATCAGTCTCCAAGATTCTATTTCTTCACTCCCAAGAAACCAATTTCCGATCATGCCTCAAGCACTAAGAAAACTATCTGACGAATACGAGGTCTCGGAGTTTCTAGGCCGAGGAGGATTCTCTATAGTTCGAAAAGGCAAGAAGAAATCATGTAACAATAGAGGAGATAATAAAGCTGATCACGTAGCAATCAAAACCCTAAAAAGAATAGCACCTCCAACTCCGTCGGGAATCCCGAAACCGCCGCGTGAAGCGGAGAAATCGATAACTTCAGTCGGATTAAAACATAGCTCAATCTCCGACGCCTTGCTCGCAAACGAGATCTTAGTCATGCAAAGGATAGTTGCCCACGTTTCGCCTCATCCTAACGTCATTGGCCTCTACGACGTCTTCCAAGACCAGGGTGGGGTCCACCTCGTACTCGAATTGTGCTCCGGCGGGGAGCTGTTCGACCGGATAGTGAGGAACGAGAGGTACTCGGAGGTCGCGGCGGCGGCCGTCGTCCGGCAGATTGCGAGTGGACTGGCTGCGATTCACAAGGCGAATATCGTGCACAGAGACTTGAAGCCCGAGAATTGCTTGTTTCTGAGTGAGGCGGAGGATTCTAATTTGAAGATTATGGATTTCGGGTTGAGCTCAGTGGAGGATGAGTTCACTGATCCGGTCGTCGGATTGTTCGGCTCGGTAGATTATGTGTCGCCGGAGGCTCTTTCTGGGGAGTCGTTAGCTGCAAGAGTGATATGTGGTCTTTAGGAGTGATCTTGTATATCTTGCTATCTGGGTAAGCACATGAATTGTTTCTCTGATTATCATAATTTGCATGTTGTGTTTGTCCACCGGCTATTCGATGAAATGCTGTGTCTTTTATTCGACGTCTCTTACCATTTTTAAACTTTTAACTGTCAAATTTCCAGGCATCCGCCTTTCATAGCTCTGACGAATCGGCAAAAGCAACAAATGATATTGTCTGTGAGTCAACTTCTTTCTCACGCAAATGAATTAGAAGTATTTTCTTGCAAGTAGCTGATTGTAGTCTTTTTGGGTGCAGGGAGATTTTAGCTTTTATGAGAGCACATGGAAGAACATTACTTCATCGGCCAAGGATCTGATTAAACGGCTTCTCTCAGTAGAACCTGACATGAGACCAACTGCTCAAGAGGTAATATTTATTTCCATTTCAATCTCTTAAAAAACAATCATTTTGTGTGTGATTCGGTTAATTCTCCAAACACAGCTTCTAGAACATCCATGGGTTATCGGCGATTCAGCTAAACAAGATCAGATGGATCCTGATATTGTTTCACGACTTCAGAGGTTCAATGCAAGGCGTAAGCTGCGATGCTGCGGCGATAGCTAGTGTGTGGAGCAGCACGATTTTCTTGAGAACGAAGAAGCTCAGGTCATTACTCGGAACCCATGATCTTAAAGAAGAGGAAATTGAGAATCTGAGGGTGAACTTCAAGAAAATGTAAGAGAAGTCTTAAACTTTTCATTCAAAATGATTGCATTTGTGAAGCAGACAGAAATTTACGCATTGATTCAAAATGAGTGCAGATGTGCTAATGGAGACAATGCCACTTTACCGGAGTTTGAGGAAGTGTTAAAGGCAATGAACATGGTGTCACTGATACCTATGGCTCCACGCATCTTTGATTTATTCGACAACAATCGCGATGGAACAGTTGACATGAGAGAGATTCTTTGCGGTTTTTCAAGCCTTAGAAATTCTAAAGGAGACGATGCTCTTCGTTTGTGTTTCCAGGTTCCCTCTCGTCCTCCATTTGTATTATGACGCTATAAACTTTTCCTGCATTAGTCTATTAGAGGCATGGCAATGATATTTTCTTATGGGGCCAAAGTATACCTGGATATTGCAATGAAACTTTTAGGGGTTGAATCTATAATTTATAATATAGCAGAGAGCATAATGGATTGTACGCTAACTGTAACTTTTTACGGACAGATGTACGACACAGATCGGTCTGGATGCATTACCAAGGAAGAAGTAGCTTCAATGCTTAGAGTAAGTTCCATTTTCTTTATTTGAATGAAAAATAACTTCACTTGTTCATTTTAACTAACTGTTGTACTGAATTTTTGGCGAGCAGGCTTTGCCGGTAGAATGCCTGCCGGCGGATATAACAGAACCAGGAAAATTGGATGAGATATTTGACCTGATGGATGCAAACAGCGATGGAAAAGTCACTTTTGAAGAGTTCAAAGCCGCTATGCAAAGAGACAGCTCCCTCCAGGATGTCGTCCTGTCTTCTCTTCGCCAACAATAATCTCATGAAGTTTTTGGAAACAGACGTACCTTAAAAGAATTTTCAAGACTGAAACACTTTCATTCAAAAGACAAATCTGTATAACATTAGCTTTTACAAGACCAATAGGTTTCAAAAACCAAACTTTTATTGTATTCGATCTATATTTGGCGTAAAATAGGCCAAAAGTACATGTTTTACGTGTAACTGTGATGTTACAATTTACAAATCCTCAGTTTCTGACATGCCTTTTTCTAGTTTCACTTGTTCTATTAGATATATCAACTTCGTGAATCACACATGTTCAGAAACAATGTCGTGTTTGAGCCATTTCGTCGATCACCAAAATTTCTTACTTTCCCTATAAGTATGTATAATGTTGATTTAGTATTGTGAAGGAATTATGGTATTGTTATGTCATGCCTTTAAATTTAGAGGCCTGTGACAGTATATATTATTTTTATTGACAGTCAATTTTCAATGTTATTTTTTGCAAAAACAAAATTTCAACTTCATGATGCAATGATGGATAATTTGCGAAACAGAATTCTAAATGCTGTAAAACAATTACTTGTTTCGAAAGAAAAAGAATTATTAGATGACTCCGTCGGTCTCATCCTCCTTAACATTAGCTTTTACAAGACTAATCAGTTCCAAAAAGCAAACTTGAGTTGAATTCATTCGACAAATGGCGTAAATTAGGCCAAAAACACATTCTACGTCTAACTGTGACATTACAAATCCTCATTTTCTGAAATGCCTTTGCTATTTTCACTTGTTCTATCTTCTGAACTGTCATTAGATATATCAACTTCATGAATCACACAAGTTTCTTCACTTTGTGCTGCAAAATCCAGCCAACTTGAGCCTTCAGATTCGGTGATCCCCAAGTCCTCGACCCAGTCGCCCGTGGCATCCATGGCTTCCAAGCATACAGGATCGTATATACTCTTGGATTTTGTAGCTTTTACGTGACTGTCAGAATGTTGAAAAGTAAACACCATAAAGAGCCATGATAATAATATGCAATGTTCAAATTGGTAATAATAGTTGATAAGGATCTGAAAACAATATTGGCCACTCAGCACTTAATCGAACACTTTCCACGCAAAAACACATTAACCTCATTCACAACAGAGTTAGAAGATTTGACAGTGTTACCTATCTTGAAGATGCATGTTGTAGTGAACATAAATGAGGTCGTTCAATCTCTGGTGCTCCAACCGATTCCTTTTCTTTGAATGGATTCGTTCAAACATGGTCCAACTCCTGTCTGACTGAGTCACAGTGCAAGTCTGACTTAATATCCTGACAGCCAACCGCTGCAAATCAGGATAATCAGCCGCATACAATGACCACCATGTAGCTGTAAAACAAAAGCATCCGATTAGTATATAAAACTATAGAAAATGGAAAGCTAATTAATTTTGAAATAAAAAGTGGCTGCTGCTAACCGGGTGCCAATGATTCACGACCACGCAATGCCACAGGACGACCAAAATCCCCGACAGCTTCCTCATAAAAACGTATGTGGTTTGTAATCTCAACTTGAGAAGTTAAATCAGGCTCTAATGTTCCGATGCAATCAAGAAACCCTTTTGTGAGGATTTCTCAGAAGAGAATCTGGGATTAGAATATATCGACGGGTTAAGATAGTAAGCTCGCTGAATGAAGAGGACTATGCAACTCCTCTTTCCAAATATGATCGATAATATCCAAGTATGGCCTGTAAAGGGATTCTTTATTATTAAATGCCTCGATGATACTTTTCTTTGCCTTTTCCATTGCATCGTATATGTATCCAATAGATGGCCTTTCTAGAGATTCCAAAAGGTGTAGGGTAGAAAGCAATGGCTTAGTGACTTTCAAAGCTTCGTCAGTAAGAGACCAGAAAAGAGGGTCTAAAACAGTTTTTTTCACCTCAAGTCCCGACCCTTGTTTCGAAAAAGTAGACTGTGTCCAAGCTCTACTCGTAAATGTCTGATGAAGTTGTTCCTTTAAACAGAGAATGCTTTCGAGTGTGAGAAAGACGGAACCAAACCTTGTATTTGTATGTTGAACGAGATCCTTTCCTCCCGTTTTCTTTCTTACTAAATTAAGGACCCAAGCACTGTTATAAATAAACTGAGTTATGTGTTTGGCAGCCGTCAGAACCTCTTTCACCCGACCAACTTTCCCGATTTCCTCGAGCATTAATTCTATACATTGTACTGCACAAGTACTGCAAAAAAATGTCTTGTATCTCTCCATCAAGAGGTTTCCAGCTTCTTTATAACTAAGTGAAGTATCTGTCACAAAATTGACAATATTCTCGGGACCCACCTCTTGAACAACACCATCAAAATACATCAAGAAGTATTTTGGGAGATGTTGAAATGTCGGATGCATCGATGGATTTAAGGAACATGGTGCCTTTAGGGCAATAAACAAAAAACTTTATGACTGTACGGTCATTTCTATCCATCCACCTATCGACCAATATCGAACAGCCAGTCATTTGCCAAGACTTTTTCAGTTCATCACAGTATTCTCTGACACCCCGTACTCTTCTGTTCAACAGCATGCCTCTCAAAGAATGATAAGAAGGCATTTTATAGCTGGGTCCCGCAGCAGCAATAGCATCCGCCATTTTTGGAAATAACTTGAATTGGCCGCAGGCGAAGGTATGCCGGAATCATACATGAACCTAGCAACAGCAATATCAGCTTTCTCGGTAAGCTCTTGGGATGGGAAACATTGAAGTGGTTCGGCAGTGAAAAGAACAGTTGAACCTGGTCTGCCTTGTTCTTTGTTTGGAAACTGCTCCTTCTACGACTTCCTTGCCCTTAGACCTGATGAATCTCCCATTCCTGTCACTTACTTCTGCCGGAGCCGTTTTCTGAATTTGCACCGCGGCGTCATCACTTGCACTCTCCATTCCATGCTTCTGCCTCTTGAGCTTTCTCAGAACTTTATAACCCAAATGTTGTTGCATCTCCAATCTGATATTTTCCGGTGTCTCATCACACGGAACTACGTTCCCTCTCTCACCGGCTAAGTGCTGTTTTAGTCTGGAAATTCCACCACCACTAAACACCTTATTACAGTACTTACACTTAATCCTCTGCCTGTCCCCATCAACCATAGTTCCATGAGCCCAACCAGGATCAGTAGCTCGAGGAGGTGCCATATTCTACCAAAAAAATACTAAATTAGCTAAGCATCGATCCCAATACCGGAAACTTCACCGGAAAACAATTGGCGCAGAACATTTAAAGCTCCAAACAAAAATTGAAAATTGCTCACTTGGGTATCCTTGCTTTGCATTGAAACTGAACTATCCAAATTTTCTCGAGTCTCCGTCAACACTCTACACCCAGACCTGAATTCGACAAATGAAGTTACACAAAGAGCTCAAAACTTCATGAAACTACACGAACAGATACAAATTTGAACCTAGACAAAACGATGAAACGTATGAATCATGCAAGATCAGATTTTGATTGAAGTGTTATGTGAAGTTGGGAGCAATAATAGCAAATCAAAATGACATATTGGAGCTACGAGGATGACAATCTTACCGATTTACCGCCGAAATATCGGAATCGTCGCCGAAAAGTCACAATCAGAACTTAGACCCAAGAAGATTAGTTATGCTGTCCGAAAATCGGAGGACTGTGGTAATGAAATATCGGTAGTCGATGGGTATAAATCACAACGCAACTAGCCGGACGATAAAATGGGTAATCGTTTTGTATCGTTTCGTTTCGTTTCGTTTCGGTCGTTTGTTTGGTAAGCCATTGAAGCTTCTTCTGACCGAAAAAAGTTGCCGTAAGCAAGCAAGCGAATAGTTCCAATGTTTCGGACCGGATTTTAGCCAATATTTCCTTATTTTTCGGCCGAATGTACTTTTTTTTTTTTTTTTTTCTTTTGAAGAACACCCTGAATATACTCGCAATGAAACAAAAGGGACAATACATTTATAACTTATAAGTCCCTTCACATCAAAAAATAACTAATTAGTCCCTCCCTTTATGGTGTAACATTAGATTTCGAGGTCCTTATTGCATTTAACTTATGTATAGTTATTTGTTGCAATTAATTACGTTTAGTCAATGATATGTTTGTCATAAAATCGTATTATTAGTCTTATGGATACCCGAGAAAATCTTATTTTATTTTGATTGATTACGGATTATATAATGGAGGTAGTCTTCCTACTATCCATAGACGATCGATTTATGATTTTCGAATGAAATCATCCCAATAACTGCTTGAACTACTCGGTTGTAAAATCTTAACTTATGTAAGTAAATTTATTTATATTTACGTTTTATATTCAATTTACATCAACATCCCTAGCCTGACCCACTCGAGCTTCCTTGGTGCACTGACTAGAAATAAAGTAAGCACTAAACATAAGTTGGTATGGTAATGTGGTATATTGGTATTAGGTTAAGATTAGATTATTATAACAAAAAAAAAAAGATTATTATAAATTAGATTAATATATCCAGCTGTAATGCTGTAAAATATTGGTAAAATGAATATGAGAGTCGCTTTCTCTTGTTCCAATTTTTCTTCTCCTTCTCTATGTTTTTTAACAAACCAGACATATTGAGCCTAGTTTTGATTTTCAGATCTATTAGCTAAAATAGAGATATTAATTGACAAAACTTAGTGGTTCCAACCCAAGACGAAACCACTACTTAATTTTCACTTTCACTAGCTAAATCAAAAACAAACCGAATCATCTTGAATTGATATAAAAATGGTCAAACCAAATCAATTCAATTTTTACGGAAGCTTGGGACTACCAATTTTTCACCTTTGACCTACCAATTTCATTTTATCAGTTCTCTGTATCTATAAGGCCCAAATCCACAAATTTTTGGTTCACAGTCACCCAGCCAGCCTTTGACCAAGTTGTAATGGTCAGTCTGTGGACCGATTCATTCTTAACCCCACTCGATTTTTTAGATTTATTTGGTTTGAAACTGAAAATTTGACCATATGTATAATTTAATTTAAATTGAATATTGTAGCTAGCATGTGAGAGGCCAGCCAGTATGGCATTAAATGTGATGAATTTCTACAAGTTTGCATAGAATTGACACCGACAAACCAAACCCAGCAATATGTATATTTGTTTGATATGTACTACGTATGTAGAATAGAAATCCTTCCTTACTGCTCGATAATATTTTTGCCTACGCGGTTTCTTTTATTACACCAAGTGAAATTTTGATATTGAATCGAGTAATTTCATGACTCCCACGCTTTACCCAATGTTTTTATATTTTGTCGTTAGTCTAGAAATTCTTCAAATTTTTAAAAATCAATCAGAAAATATCGTTCACGTGCAGTCCAATTTTGCATATACACGCTATTAGCAATGTTTACAGTCAATCCAACGGACCAATATATGTTGTCCACATGTCATCCGATCATCAAAAATTTCGATACGTCATCAAATTATCAACATTTTCTTTGTCAAACCGGGTGACGTGGCAAAATGTGTGACGTGTCACCGACACGTGCTCATAATTTTTATTGTCTATGTTAGCTAGTAGGCATGAGTAGTAGCGCCACATAGATGCCACATAGGTGAAGTTGCTAGTGAGAGGGATAGTTTTGACTGATTTTGGCAAGAAGGCGTTTATTGGGACTAACTGAGATATATGAAGAACCGAATAAGTGTTACAAAGTGAAACGTGAGGGACGACAATATATGTTTTCTCTTTTGATATATATATAACTCCTCCATAATTATTTAAATCAAAACTATATGTCAACAATCGTAATATATTGGTCTAATGCGTTATCGGGATTCAGAGTGTCATCTTATATCGAGATCATGATATCAACTTTTCAAATATCGTAATTTTTAAAATTATGTAGATTCGGAGAAAGACTTCCTACATGTAGTTCAAAGTACCGTTGAATAAAGAAAAGAGAACTATATGCCAGCTGGGACCAAATTTACGAAATACTATCGAAAAATGTAGTATAGAATAAAGATGGAGTAAGTGAGGTGTTGTAAAATTTAACTCGGAATAAAATTTTCAAACGTTTAAGAGTGTAGTAGACTCCACCACCCCAGAATTTGCCACCACCGCAAGGGTATTGGTGGCGATCAATAGCTCTTCCACCACCATATATATAAGAACAACATTTTACAACATGCTTAAATCGTGTGACTCTCCATAACGTACGTCGATCTTCCGGCCTTTTAAATTTAATAGTATAGTATTTCCCTACATACTACCTAGACTTGTACAAATAAAACACTTTCAACAAACAGAATATGCATATATTGAAGTCGAGATCAAAAAGGGTAATAAGAAAATATTTATAAATTCATCAAAAAGAAAAAATATTTATAAATAGTATATGAAATATGGTACTAATTAATGCACAAGGTTCAATTTTAATAAGAGAACACAGTTTAATAATTGAGAAATTTATTATGGTGCAAAAATGGCATGGTTACTTGAAGTAAGAATGACCGATAATAAGGTATTGATGTGATCGATAATGTATCTATAAGTCTTCTATCAGAGGTTATAAAATCTATTGTCAAGAGACGATTATTATTGGGAGTGACAAAATTTCATACTTCAAAATAAAAATAAAACATAAGAAAAAATTATGACAATCTCATACTCATAAATAATTTTGTTGAAAATAATAAGAGGAAATACGAACAACATTTATTTTCTATGACTACTATATTATTTGTCCAAAAATTCAACATACAAATTAAAATAAGAGATAAATTTATATATTTTGATTAATTTATTCAAATAATTACTCTTACAATATTTTCTCTACTAAATATTTAAATTATCATTACAAAATTATAAAAATGAAAAGATAATATAATAAAAATCATACAACTTTATAAAAGAAGAAATATTTTAAAATTTTGCGAAAAAATTTTAGACAAATAATATGAAATGGAATGTTATTTTCATCAGTTCTTTTCATCCGCATCATACTCCAAGTAAAAAAAAATAAATTCGAATGTCGAGATCCCACACTTTGGTCCCACATCACTCAGTCATCATTCATTCCTTAGTCGCTATAAATTCTCTCACTCAATCACCATTGATCTCCTCGCAATATCACAATCTCCATTACCAAACCACACCAAGTAAAAGAAAAAAAAAAGAAATGAATTTCCCATATTCTTCCACTTCATTGCTCATCTGCACTCTCATTTTCCTCTCCTCATCTCCGTTAACGTCACCACAATCCCCGTCACCGTCACCGTCAACTGTATGCAAATCTACTCCATACCCTAAACTCTGCCGTCAAATCCTCTCCACCTTCAAACCCTTCCCGGACAACTCTTCCTCGTACGGTTACAGCAAGTTCACAATCAAACAATGCCTCAAACAAGCTCACAAGCTATCTAACGTCATCAACGATTACCTAACAAAACGCTCGTCCTTGCGCCACGTGGAGGCAGCGGCGTTAGGGGACTGCCGTGACTTAACGGAGCTAAATGTTGAGTATTTGAGCTCTGTCTCCGAGGAGTTGAAGTCGGCTAATACTTTAACGGGTGATTTGGTGGAGACGGTTACGACGTTACTTAGCGGCGTGGTGACGAACCAGCAGACGTGTTACGACGGGCTAGTGGAGGCGAAGAGTGGACTAGTGGTTGTTAACGGAGGTGGTGGGCTGCCGTTAAGTAACGTCACTCAGCTTTATAGTGTTTCACTTGGTTTAGTGATCTGAAGCACTTTGAGAGAAATGTTAAGAAGACCAATAAGAGGAAGAAAGCGGGTAAGGGTCGGGTTGTTGGTAGCCTGAATCCGGTTATTCGTGAGCCTCTCCAAATTCTCATTAAGGTGAGCCACTTCTCCAAATTCTCATTATTTTTTAATTAAATATATTGTAGTACTATAGTTTTACATGTGTTTATTATTGAGAAGTTAAATACTCTTCTTAGGGAAGGAAAATTAAATCTCGCTTTAGTGGCTCAAGGAAAAGTATACATATCGTCCATAGAAAATAGAAAATAAAAAATAGATATCTTCTTACTACTACATGGGTCCCACGATGTGCATGCAAAAATCGTAAAATGTATAAGAAATGTCTACATTATATTTTGAGAGGGAATACTTAATGTTATAAAAAAAATATATTTTGAGGGAGAATGAATAGTTAATTAATTATTATTTTCGTATTATAATATGTGATATATGATAATTTTTTATTTTTTTATATTTAATTTATATATATATATATTTAGTCATTAATTTTTATTATATTATAAAAATAATAATTTTATTAAATATATACAATTTGAATGGATTTAAAAAATGAGAACATAATATATTGTAATAGTGAGGGATTAGTAACTAGTTAGTTAATATTTTTTATGGAAAAAATCATAAAATTCTAGTTATTATTAGGAGTAAGGATAGCTAATTTTAAATATTCTAATTTTATTCTTTGCTTCATTGCTTAATTAATTTGCTTCCATAAGTATACCTTTAGAAAATGCGCACGAGAACATAAATATTTTTTAGAAAAAATTTATTGTGAAAGCTTATAAAATAAGATTATGATACAAATAAGGAGTAGTAACTGGTAATAATAATAATCTTATAGACAATAGAGAGAATTTTTCAATTTGTTCAATTTGTTCCAATTGCAATTCAATTACAAATTTTATTGTCAAATCAACATCCGACACATGGGTTTAATTAGGAATCAGTTTTGAGTTTAATTAGGAATCAAGTTATAATTTTAAGTCAATATTATTTTTTTCCTATTCTAATTAAGAAATCAAAACAAAATAAAATAATGATTCCTAATCAAATTCTACCAATTACTTATTCCTAATCATATACCAATTACTTATTCCTAATCATATGAGATTCCTATTCTCTTTATCTTTTGCTTTACGAGTATATATATAGCTTATATGTACCATACTAAATTCACACCCGTAAGAATAAAAGTTTCCCGTACGATTTTCTTTTGCTAAGCTAGCTTTGTTTTTTTTCAAAAAGCAGCTTTCGGTAGGATTTTTTTTCCCCTCATCAATACAACTACTAATTATTTAGTAGAAGATTTGTTTTGTTTTTATTGTGATCGATGGGTTTTTTTTTTAATTAGGAGAAGTTTTGTTTTGTTTTTATTGTGATCGATTTTTTTCCCACCATAATAACATTCTATTGTTGTGTAATCAACGAAATTATATTGAAATAATTATCTTTTCAATCTTTTGATTATAGATCGTTTTATTATTCGATGGTGTCAAAATCTTATAGACAATAGCGAGACTTTTTCAATTTTAAATTTGTTTCAATTTGTTCCAATTGTAAATTCAATTGCAAATTTTATTGTCAAATCAAAATTCGACACATGGCGATTTATTGATGAATAGTAATTTGACACATGTATTTTAAAATTTGAGTTTAATTAGGTTTTAAATTACAATTTTAAGTCAATGATATTATTTTTTTCTATTTTAATTAGAAAATCAAAACACAATAAAGACATAATGATTCCTAATAAAATTTCTATCAATTATTTTTTTCTAATATAATAATTTTATTCCTAATCAATTTCCTATCTATTATTTAAAAAATTATTCATAATAAAATTATAATACACTATATATATTAATTTTCTTATTAAACAATTTTTGCTAATTAAAATTCATTATATTCTTTTTTCCTATTCCTAATTAAAACGGACATGTATTCTTTTTCCTATTCAAACGGACATATTGATAAAAAAATTATTCCTAATCAAATTACAATATATATTATTTTTCTAATTTTTTATTAAATTATTATTCCTAATAAAATCGACTATATTTTTTTTGTATTCTTAATTAAAATGGACATATCTTATTTTTCAAATAATTAATAATTTTTTCTAATTATAATTCATTATATTTTTTTTCTATTTATAATTAAAACGGACATATCTTCTTTTTTCCTATTCAAACGGACATATTATTAAAAAAATATTTCTAATCAAAGTATAATATATATTATTTTCTTTCTAATTTTTGTTTAAACTATTATTTCTAATAAAAATCCACTATATTTTTTTCATTCTTAATTAAAACGAGCATATCTTATATTTCAAACAATAGGAAAAATCTGAATTGATTAGATGCAATTATAAATTTTATTATCAAATCAAATCTAGATATGTAATTTTTATTTTTTGCTACGTTTATTATTTTTGAAAATAAAATAAAATTTTGATTCTAATAGGATTGTAGATTTTGAAATAAAGTTAAAATAATTCTCTTTTGATATAATATTTGATATATATTTAATAATGTTTAATACAAATAATTATTATAT
>JANIEQ010001025.1:0-31408 GCA_024708375.1 Oxalis stricta | reverse complement strand
ATTAGAATTATTTCTTCACGACATTCTTGCTCTGATTTTGACGAGTCGCCACTGATAAAGAGTACTAAAAGTGAAACATAATGTACATGGATTTATTCATAATGCACAGTTATGGTCAGTTTAGCAATTCTTGTAGTTGGTTCTTGTTTTGAAAAGCATGGCCTGCTCCCAGGGCTACGTCCAGGATTCGTAGGATGGAAGTCAGTTTAGGACCCACTCTTCAGTGATAGTGAGCCTTTTTCGCTTTGGTTCCAAACGATGTTCAGCTCCAGTGGGCTCTTTCCAGGCATCAGCTGCACTAAATGACGTCTCAACTTGCGCTTCTCTTGGAGTTGTCCACTTTGATGGAATTCAGTTTTCAAGCTTCAGTCTCTGAAACTTCCAGCTTAGGAAAGGCGATGATTATCGCAATAACAATAATTAAACATTTACATACAGCCATATTATTTGTAAACGGGACGAAACTAATGTGTTAAACGTCTAATTAATGAGAAGAAAATGTGAGGGAAAATCACAACTTGCTAGACAAGTTTTGCCATAATATCTCGAAAGCATGAATTTATAGCTCTTAAATCGAGAGATCATACCCCTTGAACTAAGATCTTAAACGGTTACTAGTATTAATCGATCTTCTTATAAAATACGACATTTTTAATCATTGTGCATATTCGGAAACTGAATTGGCTGTACATATTTTAAGATAGACAGCTTGTTTTAAATTTCGACAATTTTCAACGAACAAAGTAAATTGAAAAATATATTGTAGCATATGCTTTGCATCAAAAAAATAATGTAGCATAGCTAGAATGCTTACGAAGAGTCACAACTCACAAGATGATATAAAAGTATAGTCATGATACTTCTTTCGCAATTTAGTTAACTGTGTCAAAGCGAGATTCTAAATTCCTAAGCATGCTCTGAGATCAAGTAGTTACTATATTTTCAGTTATAATAAAACTTTCAGTTTTCCTATCAAAAAAAGTAGCAAGATATGATTCTGGCATATTCTTCTGTATTCCAGCATTCTTTTGTGCACCATATAATTGCTCTTGGGCTATTGTATATTCTCTGTAACGTTAATCAAACTTATGTGTGGTGAAGAGTTAGGAAACTTAGTACATCGGCCTTTCATTGTATTGAAATGCTGCTAGCTTGTTGATTATTTTCTTTAGTTTGGACAGGCTGTTGGGATGAAGATCAGAAAACTAT
Source organism: Oxalis stricta (assembly GCA_024708375.1). Classification (NCBI taxonomy): domain Eukaryota; kingdom Viridiplantae; phylum Streptophyta; class Magnoliopsida; order Oxalidales; family Oxalidaceae; genus Oxalis; species Oxalis stricta. Next base: position 30,199 of record JANIEQ010001025.1, on the reverse strand, counting down.
TTGTTAACCTATTATCTAGTACTCACTAGTAAATAAGTTTTATGTATGTTGAGGCTCTTGTGCAACCTCCTGACACTTTTTGGTCGACAATCTTAAGTGTTGCACATCTGTCGCCCTTAACTTCTGTATTTTTATTGTTAATGGTAGTTATAAGCATTCAGTGGTGGGTATATATTAGTATATCTGTCATTACCTGCAAAGATTAAGATTCCTCTCATTCATAACCATAAAAGAAAAATCTTCTTTCTGTGAATTTCTCTTTCCCTTTTTGGTTGTATAACCGTAAAAAACTATATATTGATACAGTTTTTCTTTAAAGAAAAGAGGCCTTTGAAATGAACAACTGTTTCCTTCAAAATTGATTAGCTGACATGTACATGAATACATCATTGCAACTTCAGTTTTGATGAACAAATTAAGAATACATGACTACATATATACTAGGCTCTTTTCTGGCTTGCAACATTTACCAAAGCAGCTTGTTCATTCAAATTAGTTGCTATTCACAGAACTTTTAAGAAGGCAGGGTTAAACTAATCAAGTCTTTATCTATAGTCTGTGCCAAGGAAACTTCCGTAAACTGTTCTGTTTAACGATCTACTGACTTCATCCCAGTTCTTTATATAATCTGGATAATGGCCCTTTGTGAATCTTTACTTGTTGGCTAGCCAACTCCATTTTGGGGAGGCTCAAAAATGCTTGAACTTCCTCTAGTTTCTGCAACAAGCACGGGAAACAATGACCATGAACAAATTATATATGAAGCTTCTACAGCAAAAACAAGTTAAGGCAATCAATTCAATGATGTTGAATTATCAATTATCACAATACTTACTGTGATGTTCTTGACGAGATCCTCGTAATACAGAACAATATGACGGGTACTATTAAAGTGCTGGACAGCCATTTCCATGGTTGCCTCAACTTCTTTCAGATCAGTTAGCAATGATGTGGAATTTATGGGATAGGTTTGTAACTTGAAAGCATCGATGCCTACAATGAGTTAAGGAGGTACTGACATCAGCATCATGTGCATACAGACATTCATGCATGAATGCTCAGAGAGAGAGATAGAGATAGAGATAGAGACAGAGACAGATACCTCATCTGAATGGACATGAGATTTGTGAGTGCCGTTCAATAGCTTAGCATGGCGATCATAAGAATTTGCAAGTACCGATACCATCCGGCGTAATAGATTCCTTCGGAAGAGAAATATAACAGAAACACCCCTACGATTGAAGTATTCTACTATTTCTCTATGATTTGACATCACTCCCTGCAAAGAATTATGATAACGTTTACATAAGTGGTATTTGGAAGAATCATCTACTTCTAGAATCTTGAAGATAACAAACTGCAAAAGAATTTTTTCTTTTAGTTTCTTTCACATGAGTACTGATTACTAAACAATGTCTGCATTCTCAAGACAACAAATACTATTTACTGTTTGTTCAAAATCTAATAACCTAGGAAATACGTGGAGTTCTTAAGTTAACACCATCATTGATAGGTTCCAATGAAACACGTAAAACACTGAACAGTTTACCTATTCTTAGGATATAAATGCTTCCGAACTCATACAGGGTTACAGTGATTTCTTAGCGTAAAAAGTTACTCGGATTTGATCATTTAAAGTACACCCTCATACAAAGTTAGTGACTGTAAACAACACAAGAAGTGACTAGCCCTCCAACTATAAAAGAATTTAAGGCACCATTTACCTGATTAAGCATCCACTTGAAGCCAACTGCTGCCGTGCATTCATTCTTGGAAGCACTAGAATACCAGTCCAAGCGGTAAACTTTGTCTAAAGTTCTTAAAACCGAAGAAATATTCCTCCTCCTATCAAGGACAGAGAATATCTCACCGTTCGAGCTTACATTCACATGACTATTCAACAAAGCCTCGAACCATCCACTTCCAGATCTTTGCATTGAAAAAATGGCAAAGAACTGAACAGGATTATGTCTCACATTCATTTCTGTAATAAGGAAAAAAATAAAATAAAAAATAAAATCAGCAGAATCAATTAACTCAGTGAAGAAAAAAGCAGATACTTAGAGTTCTGATTTACCTGTTAAAAGTTTGGGGATGGGGGAAATGTTTAAAAAGGGTTTTCTGATTGATTTAAGCAAGTATCACTAAGAGATTTCTCCACTACTTGGATGTCCTGAATCTTAACCGCAGTCTGGGTGCTTATTTGCTTTAAACAAATTGTGCATATATATAAACACCACACGCCATAGCAAATATTACTAAAACTATCATCCTTGAAAACAATGGAGATTTCTTGGACGCTTTAATGATTAGAGAGTCCTGCAATCCAGCGACAAAACCGAATAATGTAAAAAATCTTCATAGAGGTAAAAGGAAAACACATCCACAGGCAAGCATTGATGAAATTTGTTCAAACGACCACACAAATGGGAAAACACCAAGGGTTTTTAGCATAGGAAGGTTTTGAATCCAAAGCCAGATCATAACATGCAGAGAAAAAAGTTCATTGAACCATTCTTCTACAGAAATTCAATCCAAAACACACAAGTCTCTACCTTTATACAATCCTAAATGAAAAATCCTAAATCAGAAACCATAAGAAGAAGATGATGAAGAACCCAAATCATAGTCTACCCACATAGTCACATACAGATGATTTTGGTAAAAAAGAAAAAAGTTAGCTTTACCTTGTTGAAGGCACATACGTATTCTGCCATTATCACTCTAAAAAAACACAGAGAGCAGATATGAAGCAGATAACTCAAGTTACAGTTTGCATTGTTTTGCTGTGCACCCTATGTAGCTCATAAAACAAAGTAGAAGAAGAAGAAGACATAAATAAAACCGACGGAGTAAAATCAGCTGAGAAAGACAAAAGCTTTTTGGAACTTTGTTAGTAGGAGTATTTTAGTAGTGGTTGTTTGTGTACCTCGTGAAAAACGAATCCCCCCATTAATGAGTTTGCTCTCACTTTGAGATAATCGAATTTCTTGTTTAATATTATTGTCAATTTCGTACACTAGAAGCTGCCATATCTGGCGGTGTGTTGTCGAAGCTCTCAAAACAGAGAAAAGAATTGTTTCCACACATATATAGGATAGCTCTAATGCCAAGAATGATTTGGCTTCTGCCATGAAAACATTAAGTATAATACGTAATTGTACTATTGTATTATTTAAAAACGATAAAATAGTCCTTATAATAATATTTGTGTTTAGGTGGCTTTTTCTTTCCTTCCTTCCTTCCGTCATTCATATTTCATCTCTCTCGTACCTCCATCATTCCTTCTCCCTCCCTCTCTGTGAATTCAAGATCCCATATAGTTGAGGTTCGTATCTAAATACCCTCATCTCCTATCCACTATCTCCTCTCTAAAAAATTCCCTCCGTCTCGTTTAAATATCGGTTTTTGAAACAATTAGGAAGAAAAAAAGAGTGGGTTTAGATGGATTATAGCCGATTATAGTCTAGTCATGTCACGTCGAGATCTTGATTATCGTTCGATTCACGGTGTTTTCGATTGGTTTTTAAGGTGTATGTTTAAGTATGATTCTGGATTCCTTTAGAGTTATTACTAATGGATTGGACGGATAATCGACGGTGGCAATCAACACTCAACACTCAACGGCGGTGGTACTTGGATGAGAGAGAAAAATCAAGGACCTTTATGTCAATTACTTGAGGAACAAAATCACCTAAATTATTAGGTTGAAGGGGCTTCCAAACCTGAATTGAATAAATATGGGACATCTTTAAAATAAATATTACTAGGAGTCTTCTTGATCCTTTTTAATTCCAAAATTTTCGTGGCAGAAGCCAAACCCTTCATGGCATTAAACCCGCAATCTAATATAATAAGATAATCATAGGGATATTTATGACGTAATTTAGAAATGTTGAGGACCAATTTTATTATTAACTGATAAAAAGAAAAATCGGAGTGACACGAGACAATTAGAGTGGTGCTACTCGTCCAGACTCTGTAGTACAGAATCTGATGTATCTTCGATGATTTGGGATGCCACCTCACCTATCATTTAAAATTTTTTAAACCCATCACTTAAATTTCTTATAATAATAAATCAATATCAACCACAACACCAATTGCCAATAACACGCTTATCAACAAACTCAGTCCATCGGACTCCATGCCGTCATTTGGTCGCTTTAGTCACAGGTGTAGTGATCGTGGGCTTTGAACTAGAGCCCAGATTCAAAGTTCAGACCTTGTAAGCAATTTACTCCCCCATTCATCTAAAAATTCAAGGATTCAACCCTACTCCTTCTATATCATGACACAAATTAAAGTAATTAATTAGTTGGAAAAAGCTTTGAAATCTGGAGGGAGGAGATTATAAAAAATGAAGAGGAGAGGAGAGGAGAGTGGTGAGAAATGGAAAGGCCGGAAAAAAGATATTAAAAAAAAGGAGGAAGAAAGAAGAAAAATGGTATTTTATTTATTTTTGTCTTATATTTATTTATCATGTTTTATATTTTATATTTAGTATTTTATTTATACTTTTCTCCTCTTCACCTGCTTTTTCACGAGACTAGATTTTCATTTTACATTTTATCTCTCTACAAGTAATTGTTGTTTTCATCTCAATAAAATTAACTTTGAATAGCCAAATACAAGAATAATATTCTATGCCTACATGGGGGGTTTAATAGTACTATAATTTTCAGAAATGCAAAGTGCACCACGCAACGCAACCTAAGAGAGAGAATTTATACATAGCAGTAGAAGTACAACCATGAGATGAACATTTACACATATTGTAATATATACCAGCTCTTATTACTTTTGCACAACCAATCAAATCAATCAACAAATTAATTAACAGGGAAACTATATATGTCAAACAAACTTGCTTCTATTTTTTCTGTTGCTTCTTGTGTTCTAGAGTTTTGGATTCACGAAACCTCTTCTCGTCCGAAAGAATTTTCGCAAATCTGAAAATCATTACACAAGATCAGTCAAAAAGGTATTTATGTATGATGAGTTTCGACCATTTCTTGCTCTTTGTACTATAAATAAAATTTTCTTTCTTTGTTGTTAATTACCTTTTGAGTTCTTCCTCGTAACTGCTTGCACCTTCAACTGGTTGATATCGGCCAGTATCTAAATCTAGGACGGAAACTGGTTTTTTCAGCAACTTCTCCCCAGCTTTTACAAGATTATCCATGTTTTCTTTCGTCTACAAATCTACGGAGGTCATGTTTCCCTCCAATGTGTCATCCTGAATATAGATTATCAATAATATTTTCAAAATTTTAAAAGTGTATATAATATATTCAATATTTCTACATAAGAAATAATCAGGATTAGAATTTTAATTTACCGTGATTCGGATGTAATTTTCCGTAGAGTTGAGAGCTTGGAAGACGACGGAGTTGTAGAAATCGACCATGTCACTGCTGGAATCACTATAACAATCGATAATAGGGGTGTGGCCATTCTTGAATAGCCAGCAAATGATACCCCATTTTGCAGCCATCTTAGCATTGTATTTCTTGTCGCTGCTACGACCTGAGCCCGTCCCTAGCGAGATCACAAGGAAACGAGTAAAATCCAATGGGTTGAATGTCGGGTAATCCGGATTCTTCTTCATTATTTGCTTCGTTACTTCTGATATGGCTATTAAAGTCTGCGGTATATATAATCATGTTAGTACAACATATATTGTCATTATATACATAGCCAAAAACTTGCCTCCTGGAGGCAAGTTTTTCTCATATACATATATGAATAATGAGACACTATAATATTAATGGGTTGTCTGATTAGATTTTAATTGGTTAGCATATTATTTTGATCCAATTCTCAATTTCTCATCCATAAAATAGATGTTTTTACTTATTTTCCGGATTGATCAAATGGCTTGAATTTGAGGCTTCTAATTAATTAAGTGAGCCAAATATCGAATTGTTTGAGTTGCCAAGGATTTGATTAATGATATTAATATTAATAATGATAATGAATATGGATAAGATAATTATTACAGGATTATTAGCAGCGACACCACCATCGATGAGGTTAAATTCTTGGGTATTTTCATTAGAGACTTGATTCTTGAAGTAATGAGCAGGCAGATATGTTGGTGCTGCTGATGTGCTTATGCATATATCTGCTAATCCAACATCAATAATTGGATCTGTCGCCACCTGCATCGATAAAAAAATTAAAAATATTATGACAGCACTAGTTTTATTGATTAATTAATTAATTAGTGATTTTTGTGAGTGTCAATGTTTCTCATTTACAAGTTACGAATATTAATTAACGAAAATAATTAAAAGTTGACTTGTTAGAATATTTGAATTGCCTTCACGTATCTAGCTAATATATACGACAGCGTTTAAATTTTAAATTTGTTTAAATTATAAATTCGATTATAAATTGAATTATAAATTTTATTATCAAATTAACATTCGGCACATGATATTTTATTAACGAATAGTAATTTAAGTACATATATTTTAAATTTCGAATTTAATTAAGTTTCAAGTTATAATTTTAAGTCAATCATTTTTTTCCTTTTCTAGAAAATCAAAATACAATAAAAATATAATGATTCCTAATAAAATTCTACCAATGATTTTTTTTCAATATAAATATTTTATTCCTAATCAATTTCCTATCTATTATTTAAAAAATTATTTTTAATAAAATTATAATATACTATATTTTTTTTTCTTAATTTCCTCTTTTCTTTTCCTTTCCTTTTTCTTTTTTTTTTTTTTTCATTAAATTATTATTCTCATAAAAATCGATTATATTTTTTTCTATTCTTAATTAAATGTACATATATTATTTTTAAAATAATAAAAACAATTAAATTGATTAGATGTAGTTATAAATTTTATTATAAAATCAAATCTTGATATATAATTTTTAATTTTGCTATATTTATTATTTTTGAAAATAAAATAAATTTTATATTTAATATGATTGTAGATTTTGAAATCAAATCAAAATAATTATTTATAAAGTTAAAAAAAAAATCTTTTAATGTACTATATCTATATATAAATAGTTGGCAATTTCACTTTTTATATATACATTCAAAAATTGATGTATTTAGACATTAATAATGACTAGATACATCAATTTTTGAATGAATCTTAAAAGAGCAAAATATCATATATTTAAATACTGTGAGAGAGTAATATTTTACATAAATTTAATAATGTTTAATACAAATAATTATTATATAGAAATATTTTTTAATGATATATATATTTTAAATTATTAATTTTTAAAGGTATTGAACTTTCCGTCCAACCGGATGGGTTTACTTGTTACATTATAATAACACTAAAATAATTACCAGCTAACTGACAATATATAGATACTGATCAGAAACCCTTGGACGCAAACTTTATCTATTGATCAGATTTTTCATTACTATTTTTATTTCATTATTATTATTAAAGATATGTGAATTATAATAGATCCATCCTCCGAAATTAATGACCGGAAATGAAAGTTAATTAAGCGGATAACTGACCTTGTACGAGGAAAATATGGTGGGCTGGAGCTTTTCGATGTCAAAAGTTGGAATGACAACATTTGTTAGGGTTTTGTTTAGCTTCATGTCTCCTAATATCCTCTTATCAGTTTGTGAAGATACTTCCCATTGTACTTTGGTCCTGTTAGAACTTTCCACCAGTTTATCAGCCAAGCAAACGGTCCCCTGAAGACATACAATAAACAAGTTAAATTGTTGGCACTTTGATAGATAATGTTCGTGTATATATATTTGTATATCTTACTTTGGTTGGGGGAAAATCTTAGGACTATTTTCAAGATAAAAGGGAACAATGTCTTTGGCTGCATATAGAGGGCGACCATGTTCATTTGGTGCAGATAACATCGCTGTTATGAGACCTCCGGTACTTGTTCCGGCTATCAAATCGAAATAATCTCTGCCAGCCTCGCTTCCTCCCCATCAAGCTCCTGCACACATACATAATGCTCTTAATGACATATAATCAGTCTGGTTAATATTAGATGTCTCGAATTCAAATATCTATCATTCTCGACATCTAAATTTAGGATTCATTACAACTAAATGAAATAGTGTATGATCGGGCTAATATCCGATTCTGGACATCTAACATTTGGATTTAATAACAATATGATTTTTGAAAAATTATATAAACATGTGCTATATATATTGCAACCAATTATGTTAGTAAATTCATATTTGATTGAACAATTTATACCTGAAGTTGAGATTCGAGACACTCGAGTATAACCCCAGGTATAATTCCTCGAACTCCTCCTCCATCAATACTAAGAATCGTTACGAGGTTTCCATATGTCGGAGGTTGGCACCCACGACATGATGAACGTTCTCCCTCTCCTCCATTTCTATTAATATACAAAATAACAAATTCAATAACACAAGTCTATATTTGAGTAAGAAATCACTGGAATATGGAGTTCAGGTGATATATGATTGAAGTTGATAAATATTTATACACACATACTATCTCCATCTCACAAATAGAGTGTAAATTTTTACATGCAAATTGCATGTTTAGGGGATGGAGGTAGTAAAAAATACTATTAACTGACTTTTAAATATTTTTTAAATGTGGAGGCTACTTGGAAAATGCTTCCAAATTCTGATAATTGACTCGCCGATACTTGCGTGATTATTCTCTTGCCTAAATTTTTTATTTGATGGTTTAATTGTATTTTGAATACTAACTTGGTCCTTTTAAAGGTTTGCATATAGTTATTAGATAGGATTTAGTTATTTAAGTACATTTTTATGCTAATACATGGTAAATCGTAACGTAAACGATATTCATTCTAAATATAGATGATCGAATGATATGATTTGACTATCAATCGATCGCTGTGATTTGTGAAGTAAACATGGTGCGTTGTACTCATACTCATTCGTCAATTTATGTATAATTTAAGTATATAATATGGTAAACTTTTATTTATTTTTCACATACATAGTTAACATTTAGACTTTCAAGGACTTCAGTTTGGTAGAATGTCTTGGTAGAGTAAGTGAGTAACCCGATGATTTTATTTTTTATTTTTTTTAATTTTCGTTTGGGTGTTTTGGTTGTGAACATATATATGCCATGAAGCGAATATTACTATTTGAAAAAACTCTCAAAACATTGGCGGAATGGTATGCGTTAAACCTACAAATAACAGAATTTGGCAAATGTCGATATTACGATTTGGTTATAATTAAGTCTAGAAATCATGTTTCTTATAAAATGGAATTTAACCATAAAAAGAAAAAAGGATGGATGTTCTTCAAGTAACGCCTAATTCGATCATGTTGTACGTATAAAATGTAAGTATATATGTATAATGTCAATATTTTTTTCTCCTCTTTAAAAATTGAAATTGATTTATCAAGAGTGTAAAATGATTTATGTTTAAGAAATGAGTTAATATATAGAACATTTCCCCTGCTGACCAAAGTAATAAGTCGAATAGCTAGCAAAGTTGTAACATGTTGGCATGCTAGCAATTACCATTTAATTACCAGCTATAAGTCGGTGTTATATCTAACTGTACTATTCAAGAAAAGATATCACAAATTAGAGTTAATGGCCCTGATCTTATTCTGATAGCAGCTAGGCCTAGGGGATAATAATTTATTATCATTATCATTTTATATAAAGAGGAAACAATGCTATTAATTAATCAAAATAGTCAAGTTATATTTTGCGTCAATTTTCGGATAATCTCCCGAATGAAATCCTAAACACCCCAAAATAAATAAATTATATGTATATATCTGAAAATATAATCCACAAATATTTATATAGGGACAAAATACAACGAAAATTAAATTACAAAGTATAGTCCGGGCCAAATTAAAGACAACCGAATATAGTATAATACAAAGAGATTCTTGCAAAAAAAAAAATAATAATAATACAAAGAGAGAGTGTAAAAGAGGACTCTAGAAAGTAGACTCCTCTTTCCGACAGTAATTATTCTTTCTTCTTTTTATTTGATCATACATAGTGAATACCAACAGATGAAGTAATATGGTGTGTTATTGGAATTGAAAAATGGTGTAAATACGCTTAATTATTCGGTTTGACGCTTTCGAACAACCGTCTCAGTTATTCGAAATTACGCAATTAGCGTGTTATTCAAGAGTGTAACTATACAATTTTAATTTCGACTTTTTCATAAAAATTGGTGTAATTATACGATATAATTACACAATTTAAATTTTTTCTTATTATATTATTTATATTTTATAATATAATATTGTAAATACCAACCGTACAACATAATTATATTATAATAATTATACAATTATATAATTACACACAGAATTTATAAAATTTTGAAACTGCATAAATAAAAACTTTATTGATCGTTTTGTACCCACACGTCTCAAATTCAATGCATGATAACAAAAAAGCAAATCCTCCCCCTTAAAATTTACGTCCTCTAAAATTTGGGGATAGTAGTTACGGAGTAATATATAGAAATATTAGATAAACACCACAACACCGCTAACATTTTGCCTCACGTCTGCCTGCAGCTGCGGCGCCATCCAATTACCAGTTACCCCATAAAACCCTAATGTTTTATTTCCGTCTCATTTACCCTCAATTTTTGGGTCAATGCTGTTTTTTTTGTGGAAAATTTATGGATTTTTATTTATTTATTTTTTATGTTATCGCTTATTTTAACTATATATAAATAAATTTTATTTCGTTACACATTTTAACTACTCTGTATAATAATAGACGGTGGCAAACATACCAACTTTTGGCTAAAGGTGAAGGTTCTAAAAGATTGAGGATATATACCATGATAGTATTTATTTTGTTATGGAGGAACTTAGAGTTATTTTCGCTCACTTCATATAAATAATTTTTTCTTGAAATTCACTTCAAATAAATATTAGGTTATGTAACAGTACATTAAATTAATAATTGAGTTTTATTATTCTTAGTAATAAGATATAGTTGTTTGCTACCGTACATTTTTTTAAAAAATGAGTAGAAAACCACACGAATGTTGATCCAAGCTTGTAATGAAAGCAAATGGATTGACTTTTGACTAATGACTATATTCATAGCTTGATCAACATAAATTGCCCTTTCAAGTTTCAAAATATATACTAAGATCAACAGATATAAATTGTCCTTTTTATTAATTAATCTTTTTTGCCAAGTTTAAGAAGGTATAATCCAAATATTTTGAATTTTTTTTTCAATTTAAATTATATGAAAATAGTCATCCCATACTCAACCCATACAATTCAAAAAATTACATCTATAAAGAATCAATCTCCAATAAAAATGGACCGAATAAATCACTATGAAAACATTTCTTTTGATTCAGGACTCAACTTTTAGTTCACGACACGTTTCAAAAGTACGAATATAACTATATAATCCAAATATCATGACATCATAAACGAGTTAAAAAGACTTTGATTTCGTCGAGTTCGTCACGAAGAGACATGGGCTTCCATTCCAACAATGAAATTTTTCAAAAAAATAAAAATATATAGTTCGTCGTCAAAGCTCACAAAAATATGAATTCATTTCGTGTCGGTGCCACGTCTACTTTTCTTTTCTTGTTGATTCCATTAATTAATTCCGTATTTTATTATCATTATCCACTAATTAATTAACAAAGGAATTTGGCTGACCCGATAGGTTTAAATTTCCTTTTGTTTAATTAGATTAGATAACGTGGTCTATTTAATTAGCTCTCTTATGCACGTCTTTGGATCTTAATCCATATACATGTTTCACCAAGTGTACTTCTTTTTGATACGCACCAAGTGTACTTCATTTTAATTAATATCATAATTGTCATATTCTTGATTAGATTATTCCATAAATAATCGAACAAGAAAATTATAGGTTGAGTTTGTTTCAAATTGACTAAAATCTCTGATTGAGATGGAAACCACTGTGGATGACAGACTGAATATTTCTTTACCAAATTTAGGAGTAGCAATTATCAACTTTGATTTCTTACTTGATTTGATGCCAAGAATAGTAGAATACTAGGAATGTGTTCTCAAGTCTCAGGTAATGAAACGTGGCTGAGTTTTGTAATTGTAGGTTAACGCTTTTGGAGGCAAGAGAGGAGTCCGTTCGTTTGCAGGCTTTGACGGACTTAAAGATCCTAAACTCGTCCAAAACCGTTTCGAAAAACGCGTTTTTTACTAAAAATGGCAAAAACACGTTTTTCGAGACAATTTGGAGCAAAGTTTTAAAGATGCTCGAAGCATCAGTAAACCACAAAACGAACTGGACCCATAGTCTCCTATGAACCCCTCAACTTAAAAAATATACCTAATAGCCCCTATATTTTAATAAATTTCATTTAAATAATTCTTGAATAAATACTTTAAATTATATTGAACCCGAATTACTTTTATTCTAACCTGGCCGGAGGTGTTCATATTCGAATCAAGCAGGCCGGCGATTTTTTGGAATGAGTAGCTCTTTTTTAGTAGCCAGTCAATTTTATTTAAATAATTATTATTAATTCTTTTATATATACCGAAATAAAATAAAATAAAATAAAATAAAAAGAGACAAAATTAGTTTTGCCGGGCCGCGGATATGACGATCTTGTCGAAAAGCCAAGCAAGTCAAGGACGAAGCGTATATACGTCGTTTTGTGTGACAAATTTGACAAATTTTGGTATCCAAGGCTGATATTTTTTATGGGCCTGGCCCATTATGGACCCTCTTAGTTATTCTTTCTTTCGTTCATTCTTCTCTTCTCTTCTCCACCTTTTTAATCGGTACTATTTATAAGCATTATTTTTTTTGATGTTATATAAGCATTATTCTTCCTAAAGAGTTCATGTAAAATATTATTTCCAGGAATTAAGATAGTATAATTAACAACGAATCTTATCTTATATACACATATAAAACATCTTTCAATTTGTTCAATTTGTTCCACCGCAATTCAATTACAAATTTTATTATCAAATCAACATCGGACACATGGCGTTTAATTTAGGAATTAAGTTTTTGAGTTTAATTAGGAATCAAATTATAATTTTAAGTCAATAATTTTTTTCTATTCTAATTAAGAATTCAAAAACAATAAGATAATGATTCCTAATAAAATTCTATCAATTACTTATTCCTAATCATATGAGACTCATATTCTCTTTTATCTTTCACTTATTTTTTTTAATATAATAATTTTATTCCTAATCAATTTTCTATCTATTATTTAAAAAATTATTTCTAAAAAATTATAATACACTATATATATATTTTAATTGAAACGGGCATGTATTATTTTTCCCTATTCAAACGGACATATTATTAAAAAAATTATTTCTAATCAAATTACAATATATATTATTTTTCTAATTTTTTTATTATGCTATTATTCCTAATAAAATCGACTATATTTTTTTCTATTCTTAATTAAAATGGGCATATTTTATTTTTCAAACAATTAATAATTTTTCCTAATTAAAATTCATTATATTTTTTTCTATTTATAATTAAAACTGGCATTGCTCTTCTTTTTCCTATTCAAACGGACATATTGTTAAAAAAATTCTAATAAAATATAATATATTATTATTTTTCTAATTTTTTGTTAAACTATTATTCCTAATAAAAATCCACTATATTTTTTTCTAAATTCTTAATTAAAATGAGCGTATCTTATATTTCAAACAATAGGGAAAAATTGAATTGATTAGATGTAATTATAAATTTTATTATCTAATCAAATCTTGATATGTAATTTTTACGTTTTGCTACTTTTATTATTTTTAAAAACAAAATAAAATTTTGATTCTAATGGGATTGTAGATTTTGAAATAAAATCAAAATAATTATAATTGATATAAAGTTAAAATAATCCCTTTTGATATAATATTTGACATATATTTAATAATGTTTAATACAAATAATTATTATATAATTATTATAAGATATATTTAAATTATTAATTTTCAAATGTACGACTTTCCATTCAACACTGACGACTAGTTGTACTAGTGTGTATTATTAAATAGTGTTAACAAATACTACTATAAAATTATTTCGATTGACAATGATATAATTTTCTATTAATAATTAGTTATGGAATTAAAGTAAACTTTAGTTAGAGAGTACACGTTTCTTGCATGTATGATTAACAACATGCTGTATGTAAGAATAAAAGAGAGAGGAGTGGTGGATTTGCCTACAATTCCAGTAGGTTTTTTTTTGTTGCAAATTAAAGTTTAATTTTGGGAAAGTCTCGATAAATTGATCCGATTGGATCATTTGTAGCAGATCGAGCACGCGTCTTTGGCTGGCATTGAGTGTCTATGGCCCTCAAGCCAAGGGATTTCTCACCTCAAGTAAGAATGATTTATTACCTGTCGACGCTTATAGACTCCATATATTGGTCCTTGATTAATCAACCGATCGACTTTTCCAAAACTTTTTCTTTATGTATTAACATTAATTTAGTGTTTAAGACACTTATCTCAATTTATAATCGCAACTATTTAAATGATTTCACTATAATTTACTGAAATACAAATTATTCTTTTAAAAAAAAAGGGGAGAATTACTGGAATGGATTAATGGAAGGTCCACACCACGTGTTGAGGGCGATAATGTACTTTTAAAAAATTGCAGAACCCATAGTGTGTGTTGGGCTGAAAGCGATTGAGCAGAAAAGGCCACGTTTAAATGTCTCGTATATGATTGAGTCATATTTTTTTGAATCACTAGTGACTGAGTAATTCTTCTGGCTCTTCATCCTTCCACAGTGTTCAGTCCCCTCCACACGGTGGCTCAGCCTGCCCATCCTTTCTTTCTTTTGTCTTAGCTACTTTGCATAACGACTACCATCTTATATACGATTAAATCCACTCTAATCAGGAAATTAAATTGTAATTTTATCATTAAATCAACATCCGACATATTTTTTCCGTTGCATTAAACTGAAGTCTTAATTCAGATTTTTAAATTATAATTTTAAGTCAATGATATTATTTTTTTCTATTCTAATTAGAAAATCAAAACATAATAAAAACATAATGATTCCTAATAAAATTCTACCAATTACTTTTTTCTAATATAATAATTTTATTCCTAATCAATTTCTATCTATTATTTAAAAAATATCTATAATAAAATTCATATATTCTTTTTCATATTTCCTAATTAAAAGGACATATATTCTTTTTTTCTATTCCTAATAAAATTATAATACATTATATTTTTTCTAATTTTTTTAATTTAATAATTTTTCCTAATTAAAATTCATTATATTTTTTTTTCTATTCCTAATTAAAATGGACACATCTTCTTTTTCCTATTCAAATGGACATATTATTTAAAAAATTATTCCTAATCAAATTAAAATATATATTATTTTTTCAATTTTTTTATTAAACTATTATTCCTAATAAAAATTCGTTATATTTTTTTTCTATTCTTAATTAAAATGGACATATCTTATTTTTCAAACAATAAGAACAACTAAATTGATTAGATGTAATTATAAATTTTATTATGAAATCAAATCTTGATATGTGACTTTTACTTTTTGCTATGTTTATTATTTTTGAAAACAAAATAATTTTTTAATTCTAATAGGATTATAGATTTTGAAATAAAATCAAAATAATTATAATTGATATAAATTTAAAATAATTTTTTTTTGATATGATATTTGACATATATTTAATAATGTTTAATACAAATAATTATTATATAATTTTTTAATGATATATTTAAATTATTAATTTTTAAAGGTAGAATTTTCTTCGTCCAACTAATTCGATCTATCGACTGTATATACCAATTATATCTCATCATCGAGTACTTTCAAAAGTACATAAAAGCCAAAAAGACTTCTCCAACTAAATGATCAGACATCATGTATGCAATTGTCTACTCATGAATTTAAGAACACCAATAATGAATTTAAGAACACCAATAATACTTACATCTAATCACCTTTAGTTCAATTTTTCCGATCCGAACTTCTTACTGCAAATGCACGAAGAAGATTAGATAGTGCTTCAAAATTGATTTTTCAAGAAATACGTATAGTAATATTAATAGTGCAGCAATTACGTAGACTTATAGTAATAAGTTTTAACAAGCATTACCTCCATCACATTTTCTATACATTTTAAATAAAAAATATGATAATAAATTAAGGATTGAAGGAGTACATGTACACTACCACTATATATTAATTAAGTACTCGTGAATTTTTTTTACTTGAGGAGTGAAGCTGGGTTGACGTAGAAAGTGTAATTAATAGGGTAGTTGAACAATGATTGGGTATGAATAAATAGAGGAAAACATATTCCAGGATTCTCGGCGTGCAGGCAAATTAAGTCACAGAATGATGACATATCGAATTGAAGGAGGGAGGGGTTCATGAGTATTAATTTCATGAGCTGGGAGCTAGCATTTATACAAACAGGCAGCATGCATGCCCACTCACAGCCGTCTTCTTATTCCCTTTCAAAGTTTAACTAATTACCTAGCTAGTACGTCGTCGATCTTATTTCTATGGTAAAAATAACATTTTTGGCTCAATTATCAAATGGCGTTAGGATACGGTTTATTATGTGATTGGAGCGCATGCTTTAAAATAATTCTTCATATTGAAGATTTGAAATTATTCGAATATAATTGTTCGATCGTAGACAAATCATTAAATAGATGTGAATAATTGAATTGCAACTAAACAAATATATATCGAGCATATCGCAACTTTGTTATAATTCACCCCAATAATTATATAATTGTGAATGATGTTGTTTTACAACACCTGTAATTTTTATTTAGTTTGAGCATAAGAGATTTATCCGGCTAGGAAGTTCCTCAAGTAAAGGAGATAAAATAATTTGAAAGTCTAAAAGATTCATCCGGCTAGGAAGTTCCTCAAGTAAAGGAGATAAAATAAGAGGTGGTTTCGATTGGAGCAGCTTGATGTTTATTTTCTTTTCTTTTCTTTTCCATTTTAGTTATGTGTGTGCTTGTGACACTGAGTTGTGGAAGACGCCTAGTGGTGTTTCGCAAAGCAGAGAAGTGACCCTTGCTAGTTTGGAGTTTCTTGCTTTACCATCAGGTTTTCAATTATGGTTACTTGAGTGCAGTGCATATGGTGGTTGCTAGTGCTGGGCGTGCAATTTTGTTTAATATATGGGCGTGTGTTAAAGCAAATTCTCCATTATTGTCCGGTTAGTTATTACAATTGACATCATCTTCATTGAATGTTCATGTATGTTGTTGAGAAGGTTGTTGTTAGTTTGTTTGTGGATGAAGATGATAGTGTAGTGTTTTTATATGTATTCATAGGAACTCTTTTCATGCTTTGGTTCTTTACAATGTTCGCGTTAGTGTGATAGATATATTTAGTGGCCATTATTTATTATTTGTTAAAACTTTCACGTAATTCACCCCAATAGCTTTAATTGTGGACAACGCTGCTATGTGAATCAACACCTTCGAAAGCGATTTTTCGTCGTTTATCCCCACATAAACCTAATTAATAATACTACTACATTTATCAAAAAAATCTAACGTGAACACAGTTTAGCTCAGACACACTTCGTAACTATTTTATTCATAATAATAAGGGGCTCCTTTATAAGTAAATAATCGTATTTTTTTACATTATGGAAATTGGTTGAGATACTATATATATGTTCATGCAGTTAGAAGTTGATTTCGATTAAAAAAAGAGTAAGTTGATTTCGAGGACTCTAGTTTCTATCGACGTGCTCTTGTAATTTGTCATATAGGATACATCCAATCCAATAGACTACGATTCACACGGTTGACCTGTACGAAAACAATTAGGACCACAATTGAACTACCCTAAATTTGGGGCAATATATCATGAGCCATGTTACTTTCTCGAGGGTTAAAAAACAGGACGATCGATTATCATCCACCCCTCCCCAAGTAGATATAAGATTCATGCTTTGAATTTGGACTTTCTCTTAGGATTAGAATACCTCATAGCTAGAAATGATCAAATGAGAATCAAATTATCTATTTTCAGGAATATGCCATCTTTAAATTAAAGAAGAAATCAGGAATGCATCCCCTTAAAAAACTCAATCGCTCGTACTCTCAAGCACCCTAGCTTTTCTTTTTCGTTTGACTTTAAAAAGAAGTTAACGAAAGGCATAATAAAGAGCTAAAAATAAATAAAAAAAAAGTCAAAAGACGCCAAAAGAAATAGATATTGGCTAGAAAGGGTTGAAAAGGTAGTATATATTATTACAAGATCAGTCGATCAAAGTGAGAGGCATTGACTTTGGATATGAATAGAAAAATGGATCATGCTTTTAATTAGAACAGAGAATTAGGACCATCTTCAAAAGAAAAAGAAAGAGCTAGGACCATCTTAGCACTGTTTGTATAAATGAGAAAGGACATGTGGTCTAGGACATGAATAGAATCACATGTCGAAAAGCAGCTCTCAATTAAGCGTCAAAACAATTATTGGGGCTTGATTGTAAATGGATATACGAAAAAATAAAAATAAAATAAAATCGGATTATATACATGGATATCATATTCACCAGGAACTCGAAAAACAAGAAAGAAAAAATAATCATAGGAAAATAATTTGAAGCCTCTTGATATTTTGTTGTTTCTATAGTGAAATTTTATAATTCCTTAAATTATTTCTCGTAGAGGAGAAAGGTGAAATTACATTTGATCAATGGAGAGTGGTGTCCAGTGTTGGCCCGTGTGAATGATAGCATGATCTGAGAATGCAGATTCTTGCAAAAAAACAGACATATATAAACACAACATTGATTTTGGTATGACCTAATTTCTATGCCTGTTATGGCCGTAAATTAAATGTCCAAGTGTCCTTTGTCTCCCCTCATTCAATTGCTGCTCGATCCATGTCACATCATTTTGTTTATATATGATAGTATGCGAAATATATTCTAATTTATAACCTTTAATTTTTTTCCTTTATCATGACTCATTTATCACAGTACTCATAAATATTAACAAAAAAAAGGTGAAAAACATAAAATATAAACTTCAAAAAGGTGAAAATCATAAATACATTTCGAAGAAACACTAGCTAGCTTGTCTACTTTTACGGTATGTCTCTTTGTTTTTTTTTTTAAGCTCGTGGTGCAAGTCTTAAAGGATTTCGAAGGGACATCATTAATCAGCTACGTACATATATGTAGAACAATAAGGGAAGACTAGCTAGCTTATAAGAGCATGAAATAACTAAAACATCAATATATTATCTGTCGTTTATACTTTATATATAGTGTATATATATTTATGTATATTATTATTTCGTGGAAAGAAACGAAAGTAGTGTATATGGAGAGAACAAAAGTGGACTCGGAAGCTTGATCGCAATCAGATATTATGAGAGATCCGACCAACGATTTAGTCATCTACGATCTGCACGCGACTAACAAGACTCGACCTTCAATATGAGTGATTTGGAGGGTATCGCCAGAATATTGCTATTGCTTCTGCAGACACTAGGTTGGTTTATTTTTTTATTTTTGTCTTTAGATTATACCCATAGAGATCAATTACTTGATTAGAGAATAATTAGGGGCTATATGAACCCCTTATATTAGTTTATAGAGTTTAGTAATCGTTCCTTAATAGGAGTAGTATGCCTTTAAGTTACCTAAATAGAATATGTTTCTGATATTTGAGCACTTAAAACCTCCTTAGGGTGCCCAATTCAGGTCTAACCAAATGCTAGAGTGTTTGGGATAGGTGTAACTTGGTGCATTTGTCCGAACCATCCGGTCAACTCGCCTGAATGTATAAAATATATATGGTTGATAAAATAATATAATATATATTGTTGATAAAGCTTATCAACCCCAAATTTATAATTAAGATTTAGTGAGTAACGCCGTATTGCTTTACAAATTGAACTCTAGAATTATGAGAAGAGGATAATTAGTTCTTAGTATTTTAAATAGCTTATACTAGTATAATCAAGACAATACCAAAACCTGACAATGTACTCACTGAAGCTAGCTGAAGGTAGCCTCAACATTATCGTCGAGTCGCCTAAATTTATTTGAATCTTTAAAACATACAGATTTAAAAAATAAAGAATATAGAAATGAATACTACGAAATGTAGTAGTGAATTAAGTCAGAGAATAAAACCTAGTGGAGATTGATCCCCGATTTGGCTAGCTGTTTGTTGGAGTGGCACTATAAACTTTACCGTCCATGATCAGTCAATGCAATTTTTATTTACTTAATTGATAACAAAATATATATACTTAGATTTTTTTAGGGAAAAAAGATGTATAAATTTATTAATATTGAGGAAATTTTTTTGCCACTTATGCAAAAGATTAGACAGATGAATATGTATTCATCAGGGATATAGATAGTAAGTATATAATCCTTTAATTTTGAAATTTAGCAGGGACATTATTCATGTCCACTTCTTATATATGATCCAATGGCAGAGCACAGTATTGGCTTTGACCTTTTATATATCCACCATTCTCAATGTACGGTATACTTATGACCCAGTGACAGTGCACAGTATTGGAGTAATTGACAATATCCTACGTGGCATGGGCTCCAGTCCACGACTACTCCAAAGTCCAACGGGCCTCTGTATAACGGCGCCGTCAATTTTCCCGTTACGTAAACGTCCAGCTCTTTGGGGACCACCAACGCAAACACTTTCACTAGATTACAAATACAAATACACTCTCTCTCTCTCTCTCTGCCTAGTCCAATCCGGACCCTTCAAACGTACGTACGAGCCGTTCTATCATCATTACATACATCGTCGTCAATTCGTCATTTCATACTCTCTCTCTCTCTGCAAAATACAGAGACGATCGAACGAGAAACTGAATTTTGCAGTAAAGGCAGAGACATGGCTCAGCTTGCTCATTTAGAACCTCCAGTTCAGAAGAGGAGAAAATTAAACATCCCCCGACGGAGAATTGAGAATCTCCGCAGCTATTGATGATGAGTGACGAGCTGACAAATCGGAAAAAAATTGACAATTTCAGTTCCCAGCCCTAGCTCGGATAATGACGTCGACGACGATCTTGCCTCGGCTTCCTGCTGTTCAAGCAAAGGATTTATACCTCATGTACAAATGGAGGTAATTATAATTATTTTTCATAGTACCTGAATTAATTATTATTTGTATTATGTTATGAATTTTAAGTTTAATGTTTTAATTAATATGTGAATTTTATTTTTACTACGCAGGTTCATGATGACTGTGTTGAATGTGAAACATCCACAAACTCTAGCTGTAGAGAAGAAGAAAAAAGAAAGGTTTGATAATAATATTTTTATTGTTAATTATTTTTATTATTTTCTTTTTTTTTTTCTTTTTCCTTTTTCTTTCTTTTTCCTTTTTTTCTTTTTTTCCCTTATAATACACAAACAAATTATTTTTAATTAATTTTGTAATTAAATAAAACTTGTGTATTAATTTATATATTTTTTTAAAAAAGAAAAAAAATTAATTAAATAATGTTAATTAATTGTCACGTACTCATGTCTTCTATTGAAATTCGAATTTCAAAACACAAGGGAAACAGTTTTCTTTTTACAGTTTAAATAAACTTAATTCCCCCTACCACTCTCTATATTCTTGTTTATGCTAATTGCTAACTTTGCTTGTTGTTTCGTTAACTTCAAATTATTAATTAGGAGCGTTTCTCCAATGAGTGAACTCAGAACATCAGAATCGGACGGCCTGGGTTCAACAACAAAAAAGGCCAGAACCGGGGGAGGAGGACGGGAGAGGAGAAGAAGGTGGATATGCCATCAAAATTGCAGATCGACGACTTCTTTGCAAAGTCTGAAAAGGAAATTGAAAAGGAATTCATTGAAAAGTAAGTACACGTATAATTATTAATTAACACATGCATGCAACAAACAAATAAATTTCTTTATTTAAATTTAGAGTTCAATTTTGTCATATCATGACCTGAATTAATTAATTAATTGATCAGGTATAATTTCGACTTTGTAAACGACAAGCCACTGGAAGGACGCTACAATTGGGTTCGTTTGAGTCCCTAGCTAGCTTGAAGGTTAATAATGGCAGTCCCTTGCTCTGATCTAACTAGATTAGGATTTTATTTATTTTAACTTTACATTATTCATGTACAGTTTTTGTTTTCTGCAGATAAATTTTTCTTTCATCGTCTCAATATTCCCATGTTTTAATACAGTAATTCCCATGTTTAATACAGTAGTTTAATGTTAACAGTAGTTCTGCTTAGCGAACAAGTATATGCATATCTCCTAATTTCTTTACTTATCTTTTCCTATTTACGCTGATAACTTTCCTTTGTCAGCCATGAATAATTGAATATATGCACGTTTGTGACTTGTTCCTTTTTGACATCTAACCCCAAAAATAGTTCTTTATTTGTGATGTACTGCAAAAATAGTTCATGTGTACGTTTTATTGTTTGGTCAATTTTAAAAGACATTCTACTTCACCTCAAATTTATTGACCGTTGGTTGAATGCCATGTTTTTTGAAGTCGTTCTTATCCAATCATCAAGTTTTTTTTTTCCTCGTAAGATTATCCCTTGAATTTGATCTATGAATGCAAATTGGATTGCAAAAAAAGTACTGATCATGCATTAAAATTTTGCTTAATTGCAATTACTCGCAACTCTAAGTACATCCTATGTAGTACTAAGTACATATGTATATTGCACAGCACAAAAGAACAATACCCAAACATTCTTGCGTCTGTTTCTCTGCTATATAAGCCCACAACAGCAAAAGACTCTTCCATTCTCTATTACATACTGGTATACTATTAAATTCAAGTACTTAATTCTCCTTTTTAATTTACACGGAGTATTTTTTATTTTTTTTTTTCACTTGCATTAATTACTACAGTGTATTTTGGGTGATTAATTAATTGGTTTTTGGTAATTTTCTTTCGACGTAAAAATATCTCGTTTTGACAGAAACAAAAGACAATAAATATTAGTGGGTACATAGTCGTAATCCAGTAAGCTGACACACTCATACACGTAGCGAGATTTTTTTGTGGTTCAATCGTGTGAGTGAGCGACAAACGTGATAACATGATTTATTATCGATTCTTTCTTCAATATGGACGCAGGGGTGGTTGGTAATGGGCTTCATAGATTGGCCCAATAATCTCATATACAATGAGGCCCAAGCAGGCTTCTGTTGGGTTTGGATTTAGAAACCTGCAGTAGAGATTCCTTGCAATACAAGGAATATTCTCTCTCTTTACTATGGAACAGAAAGATATGTATTGGATCAAGAATTTTGGCACAAATCAACTTACAGAAACAATCTGAATCATTTCTATTATGAAAGAATCATATTCTACAGTATATATTTTCAACCAAGAAAGAAAGATACATCAAGCAAGAATGCAATCGAAGTGATCACATTTACAAGAGGAAAAAAATGAAAAATAAATTCCAAAAAGCCTCCCTCCATTCCAATCACAAAGAAGCTTCGATTCTGGGCTCGAATGAGAAGGCAGACACGAATTCTACAGATTCTCCAGAACCAAATCGATTAGGCAACTCGACCCATTCGTTTCTTGCAACATCACGCACAAAACATAACTGAAAAGTCAGCCGAGGCTAAGCACATAAAGATTCTGTCTCCAGCAGCTCCACAACAATTCTCATATCCAAATCCTTTCCATAGAATTCGAGTGACATTGCTGGAGGCATCATAGAAACCTGATTCCATCGACCTCCCTTTCTCATCAAACCTCCCAAACCCTGACACTCGCACTTTCACAGAATTCAGATAAAACAGCAACTAGTAATTCCCCTCCACACTCCACCAAATCAATTGAGTGTTCTGAAAAGGCAGGCATCAACCTTGGAACCTCACACAACATGCATTTCTTTGTTAGATTGCAACCCACGATTCTTCCAGACGAGTTTAGGAAGTGGAGAGAAGCTCCTCCCCATCCTTCAACGTCGTAACTGATGAGTATTGCTTAGTTGGGCTTCTTTGAATATCGGCTGCCATTACATTTCCTGCCTTGCCGAGGAAGTAAACTGGATTATCTTCTTCGTTCCAATTCTTTTCCACAGAACTCGTTATTTAATACTGTACATCTTCTCCCCAGCGATTGGAGCCTGAGTAAAAGGTTCTGAATGAAAGTTTGGGGAATTCACAAAAACTAGGACTAGACTATAACAAGTTGAATTGATGGTATGCATGGAAATAGCACAAAGGGGTTGTGAAGCTAATTCGACAGGTGGCAGTTCACGGGAAGATCCTGCTACTGGATTGGAGATAACAAAGTTTCCGGATTCATTCCGAAAACAGATCAAGCCACCGGATGCTGCTACAGGCATGTAGTTATTTGAGTGTTGGTGAATTAGGAAAGATGGAGGATCGAGTTTCTTCCAACTTTTTTCAGTTGAGTCAAAGACAACAGACTTGTTGTTTTCAAGATTCTGGCCTACCATGAAAAACCATGGATCCCTTTTAGGAACATTAGAGCATGCAAGTTTAAAACTTTCGGAAGCTGCAACTGACTTCCATCTCTTGCTTACCGAAGCAGCACGGAACAGTGCAGAAGTGGGTAGCCATGAAAGCACACACTTTCCAAAAGGTCTTGATTAAGCTCATCCACAGAAAAGCCATTGTTCTCATCTTGCGACTTTCTCTTCCGAATTAGCCTTGAATTATCATTCTCCATTGAACAACTGCAAAATCCAGAACAGAGTTATTACCTAACATAAGAAGAACAAAATGTATCTGAATTGGGGAAAAAAGAATAAGCAATCCACTCATAAAATCCCCAATTAACAAAGTTCACATGTAATTTCACAAAACTGTAGCGTCTTGAGGAGCAGCTCAATTCATCTTTTGATGAGAAAAACTTGAACTTTAACTAATAAAAAAGGGAATTGTGAAGAAACCAATTCATGTCGTGATAAAATTGTACTGGGGTTTTATCCATTATTCAATAAATCAAATGAAACGATAATGTATTATCCCAGAAAAGGAGGCTATAAATTCACAAAATTGAGGATTGATTATACTTAAATGAAAGAGAAGCAACGAGTATGTATGTACTGTACCTGTGAATCGGTGATAGCGACCAACCAGAAGTGAAGCAAAAGTAGAATTGAATTTAAGTGAAGGAGAAAGTATTATGATTCTGACTGAGAGTTGTTTGAACTTGAATTGAATGTACTTTAGTGGAGAGGGGTTTTTAAAGGGAGGAGATTGATTGAGAAGCTTCCCACTTCTCGTGTAGTGTAGGTTCCTTTCCTTCTCTTTTTTGCGTTGACACTGCAACGCACACACCTACGTGGAGAGAAAAGTTAAAAAAGCAAAAGTGAAAAGCAAAAGCGAAAAGAGCCAAAGAGAAGAATTTAGAGCACACGAGGGAGGACATGAGAGCGTGTAATGGGTGCTTTAGTTGACTCTCTACTCTCATAAGGAAGTAACAATGGCTTTGGATTCCAATTGAAGAGAGAAATCCTATAGTTTGACTTCTAACACTCTGATGAAAAAAGATAGACCAAACACCCAACAAATATTGATATACAACCAAAAGCAAAAGAAGTACTAGTAAATGTCAAACGACATGTTCATGTGTTTAGTAATAAAGCAAAAGTCATGTCCAGCTTCTCTGCTTTTCTTTTACTTTTTCCTCTAGCTCCTCGTTGATGAATCTCTTCCATTTCCTCTCGGAAAATTGCCATTCTATACATCTCTATCTAAAAGTCTTTAATTCTCAATTTTTCCTTGTCAATTACTACATTGATAGTAACAAATACTCCCTCCGTCCTCAAATTAGATGTTAATATAAACATAATTTTTTGTTTCAAATTAGATGTAAATTTTGACAAGTTTAAGGAACATTAATTATGTTTTTCCATTATACCCTCACCATCTTCACCCTCATATCTCCCATGTACTCTCCTCACCAACTTCACCCACATATCTCATGAAGATTTTTTAATCTATACAATCATAATTATGTTGAAAAATGAACTAAAAAATATGTTTTATTAATTTGTATGAAATCCTCTAGATTAGCATCTAATTTGGGACGAGAGAGAGTATTATCTAACTTATTGGTCTATGAACAAGATTCACTTGGCATCACTAAATTTTACCATTCAACCAAATCAGTAAATCTATGAACAAGATTCACTTGGCATCACTAAATTTTACCATTCAACCAAATGTAGCTCCGAATCAAGCTTAATTAATTCAATTGTACTTTTCTGTTGATGTTCTCAGTAAATCATGCTTATGAATGGAGGAATGATCCGATCAGTAATCATGTTTTAACAGCATTTTGTTCTGTATTAAGTCCAGTGCTGATATATTAACTGAAAATTTCTCATCTTATGATGATAGACTACAATATATATATATATATGAAAACTTTCCCATCTGCGTCGCACATCTCTTCTGCTACATAAAACAATGCCAGGCAATAAGGGTTTAATAAACTTTGGGCTGTTAACTTGTGCAGGAAGCCAGAAAGCTTAGGGAAGAAGAAGGCCAACTAGCAATGCCAGCTTCTTAATAATGGGCAACAGAGGATGACAAATTTAAAAATTGAAGGACAAAAGTAGGATTCCGAAAAGTTACATGAGTACTCAGATGTGAAATTTGCTACGTACAACGTACTATAGGATTATAGGGAATGAAATTAATTTCTGAATTTCACGTTTGAGTCAAAGTTTAGTGTTTACTGCCACTATGTTATACTATCAATACTCTCTTGTTAACAATATTATCCCCAAATCCGTCCATAACTGGTTTGGACAAAAAATGATTTCACTACAAATAATGATTATAAATTTATAATGTCATATTTAAAGGGCAAAGAAATAATTGAAGGAGGCACAAGAACCTTTGTAAAAAAAAAAAAAAAAATGAAAAATCGTGGAACAGTATTTTTGAACACAAGAAACAAAATAACATCTTGATCTCATTTTGGTTTTGCAAACACATCTGAAAACTCTCAACTACTCAAGGAGGTAAAAAAATTTGTGACATGTTACAAAATTTCCTCGTAATAAAAATTTTACGCCTCTTTCGATGTTTGTAATACTATCTAATCATTGTCAGGAATTGTTTACTTCTATTATGTGGAATGATGTTAAGGCTTTGCTAGATGCATCCGTGCAAAACACGTTTACTTCGAATGGAAAACTTGGAAGTCTCAAATCCTGAAGAAATGGTTTTCATCTCGGTGTGTGAAGTTCGAAATCCTCCGACTGTCCTCGGATCACGAGCCTTTCCCAATTTCCCTTCACAATTGAATCTCTTCCTCTTCATCTAGAGACCTTCCACATGACAAGGACTTTCACTTCTTGAAATTTCAAGCCTCCGATCGTTTGTCCTTCTTGCAAGAAGAATGGATGTGCTAGTCGAGATGTAGCATCACCATCTACAACTTAAAGGCACTCCTCTCCGACCGATGAGAATGGAATGAAGTAGATGTTAGGATTCGATCGGCAAAAATACATGGAATAATACCGTACGTAGAAGTAATAAGAAGCAAACGAAAGCAATAACACAAAGATTTACATGGTTAAATCAAAACATATCTACATCCACAACAAGACTCAAAGAGCTTTTATTAATCGAGGAGAATTTAGACAACATGTGCTTCTCTCTTCAAAGCAACCTAAACTCAGACTACCGGATGATTTCCTATACAACGACATATTAATCTAGATCTCATATGATTCTCTATACAAAGTCATGTATTTATACTAACATAAACTCTAATGTATTCCCAATTGACTTAGGAGATACTTTAATCTATTTCTAATTGACATAGAGAATACCTAATTTTATTTCTCTAGTTGACATAGGAACATATATTATAGTTTATTTAATATATCTAATTTGTAGACATAAGGAATCCTAGTCCTAGATTCCTTACAATTCTCCCCATTGTCACAAATTCCATAGTCTTCAAGCTCTAGCTGTCTTCAACAATTGCCCTTAAGGAAAATTCAGGGTTTTTGCAAAATCCAACTTTTCCAAACACAAGGCTGAACTTTTCTAAGTAAACCAGAAGTTTAAGGGTGCATTAGTTGTGTGTTGGGAGCGTGCTCGTTGCTCCAAACACCCTCAAAAAGTTATGTTTTTAACTAAAAATGACAAAAACACACGTTTTGAGGGTATCTAGAGCAAGAAGGAGCATGCTCCAGGACACGAACTCACCCTTAGTCAATAAATTAGTCGGGCTTCACGAGAGAACATAGCGCGGATTACACTGTTCGACACTCTAGCAATACCTCAAAGAACTCTTTGCCTTCATAATCACATTATTTCCTCTTTTGACAAACATGTGACCATCTCCTTTGCTAAAGATTTTATATCCTTGTTTTTTAAGATTACACGAGATATTAAATTCTTACCTAAAACATGCTAAACTTTGATTCGGTCACAACCCTTTCACTTTTGAATTTTATTACCCTTCACGTAGAACTTTAATTTTCCGAATCATCTCCAACTTTAACTTTTTCCTCCTTATCCTCATAAGTTGAGAAAAAATGCATAATGCAGAGTCATATGGAAAGGGGTTTCAATATCTAAAGTCCAATCGTCTCTAGAGATTCCATAGAAGTCATATCATAGACCTCACCTTCAAAATTAGTGCTCGTCGACGTCAATATCGACAGTAAGCTCCGTAATCAAGTTTGCACCATGTTTCCTCTCAGGACAATTCTTTCGATTATGACATGGTTGGTGACAATGATAACACTTATAAACTCGATCGTTTTCATTATCTTTCGACTTCGATTTACCTTTGTATCTCGCTACCAATCCCATTCCTTGATTTTCAACACTTGAACTTTTGCTATCTTTGTCCATGTACTTCTGCAAAAAATAATTCTTGATAGTTGCCAATATAATTGCTGTCTCTATCATAAAGGATGGTATACGTGAAGTGCTCCCACAAGATGGTGGTAGTGATAATAACAAGATTGGAGCCTAATCTTCATATACTAAGCCACCTCAACATCAAGAATCATCTTGTTAAATGCATCTAGATGATTCATTCATTGAGTTTCCCTCGTCCATACATCTCCTCTTCTTTAACATCTTTTCAAGTTAGATTCTACGTTAAGTATTTTTTTCACTTCTATTCATCCCAAAGCTCTATCGTAGTCTTTTTATCTATCACCTCTCGCATCACATTATTCTGAAAAAGATAAGAAAATAGTATTATGTGCTTTACCTTCCATGAAGACTTTATTCTTATCATTCCATGTCTCTGGCACTCCTTATTCGTTTATGAATTCTCGACAACCTTGCCGACACAAGAGAGCTTCCACCTTCACCTTAATCTAACTCATATGATTCTTTATATGAAGTCATCTATTTATATACTAATATAAACTCTTATATATTTTAAATTGATTATTTTTATAACACTTAGGAGATTCTTTAATATTAATCTATTTCTATTCACTAATTATATTTCTTAGTTGACATTAGGAAAATATCTATAACAATTTATTTAATATATCTAATGTGTGGTCCATAAGATCAATCCTAATCCTGTAGACCTTTTCTCCTTAGTGTAAATGATCAGTAGAATGAGAAATATCATAGAGGAATGGATAAGGTTTTTATGACCAAACTATAAGAAAAAAGAGACTCGCAAAAGTTTTACTTCCTTCCTTAATTGATAGATCCTAAAAATAATTTTTAGTTTTTTTTAATCATTATTTGGACTCTTCTTGCTGGGATGAATGGCAAGGTGTATTCTAATTATAGACTTAACCTAAAATTTTTAACTCTTAGACTATTGCGACATATGTGATGTTTTAATTAGACATTGCAGCTGCAAAATACGGGAACCAAACTGATCAACTGAATTTAACTAACTAAATCAAAAACCTCTAAGACTGTTTGACAAGCAAAAGAAACCTAATAACCAAAACTCCACCATCGAAATGAGCGCGGCAGTGAAACAAAAGAAAGAAATAAAATCGGATTCAGGACTGATTATTATTTCAAGAGTGTTTGCTATTGTCAAGAAAGTGTAAATTTCTTTTTTATATATAAAATATACTAATTTATGCTTATAATGAAATTATCTTTACAACAATCTATTATATTGAACTTTTTATTACATTTCGTATATAATTAAAATTTTTAATTCAAAAAATTAGTCTATTTTTATTAAAAAAAGCTAAATTTCTT
>JANIEQ010001019.1:0-10980 GCA_024708375.1 Oxalis stricta | reverse complement strand
AAATTTACCTTCATAATCTAATTTTCACTATCTAAAAAATCTAATTTGAAAAATCGATTTTACCCTCGTATATTGCATAGTTAGTTTTTTTTTCCTTTAAGTTCAATTTTCTTTCGAAGCTAAGGTCAATTTAAATTCAGGAAATAAAAAAATGTTACTCCTTCGTACCAAATTTTATACAATTTTTAAGATTTTACATAGATTAAAAAAATAAGATAAAAGTAGTTTTTTGACCAACATAATCTTAATAAGATTCATCGTTAACCTAACATTTATTGAATTTTATGTGAATCTCGCTCGTTATTTTGTCAAAAAAAATAAAAAATATATATATACTCAAATGCCTTTATGTATGTTGTAGATGAATGTGGTATAATCACTTGTATGAATTTGACTATAAAATGAATTAATTAATTATGTGTTGAAATAAATTTTTTAATGTATACATAAAGTACAAAATATGTCAAACTTCAAGAAATATAGTTGATAAAATAGAAATCACATATTTTATCTTACCTTCAACTTATCAAATTTGTATATATTTGAGATAAAAAAATATATTTATATTACCGTGTGTGATGGAGGTAATATTATATAGCAAAATTTGTCCAACTTAAATATAAGGATTATAAAAAATTATGACCAGATTATTACATGGATGCTACCTATACGTTTCCATAAATTCCAAATTGTAGTTGAACTTTTAAATTTTACGCTTTGCGACCAAATATTACAACTTACTAAAATCATAGGTGCCATATAACAACAAGTTAACTTAAAGCCTATTGACTATGCTACATGGACAAGAATATATAAGTAAGCAAGAACAAATATTTTATATCTACACCTACTAAATCAAAACGAGTTTTGTCTGAGTTCAGCGGATAATTCCTTTATTTTTCACCATAGAACTGCAATATGATCTATAGTTATTAGAATGGCACAATTGATACACACGCATGTACAACAGTACAGATAATGTTTCATGACATATACATCTGAATTAATCTGCCACTATATATATATACACATCATATTTGCATTATATAATTAGCTCTATGGCGTAAGAGATTCAGAAAAGAAGGCTTCTACAGAATAAAGCACGACTAAATGAGACTAAAGCAAACAATAATAACCATCTAACTAAAGAAACCGATACTCTATATATCCTGTGAGTTTCAAGAAGCATAAATCATAGTTGGGAGCGGATGGATTTTCGGAATGAAAGCGAGACCAACCGTATTATTCCTCATGGAATTCAATTAAATTCAGTTATACTATAAAAGAAGTAAAATGATGGAGGAGGATTAGAGTTGAACATGAGGAGGTAAGTTACTGTGATGCACTGTTCTGAAGAAGGTGAGGGGATGTCTCCCTTGTCTTCCTACTTGAAACAACATTTTCTATTCAACTAGTATGATGGTTACTAAGTTTAGATTAGCTTATTGCCAACTTACTTCATAATATACCCAACTTTAGTTCGAGCGAGTGTGGCCTTGTAAGAATCATATTATTAAACCTCCTTCGAGTTGTAGGCTTGTTTTAATTCCAAATTATAACATTGAATTAGGGCGTTCCTAAACTTTCCATACGCTTTCAACTGGCTCCCTCCCGTAACTACACTTTCTTTCATGCAGCTGCCCCTTAAACGTTAGTTCCGCTAGCATATTAGTTAACGTGATTAATAATTATCAATGTAACTATTTAAAAATAAAAATTTTAATAATAAAAAAAAATCATGTGTTGTAGTCTTCTTTTCTCTCAACTGTTCCACCACTAGGCACTCCTCTCTTCCACCACCACAACAACATCTCCCTTACAATACAACTAACCATCCATTATAAATTCATACAGTATGTTATACTTAAGGTGCAATCATCAACCTTTCAAACACATCAAATAGATGGTTATAATATATGCATGCATGAAAATAAATTTTAGAATAGTTATGTGTTTATAATCTTTTAGAAAGCCGTGATTCATAATTTTTTACCTAAATTTAATGCAAAATTTTGAACGTTTTCCATAAATTTTTGCATCGATAAAACTGAATGAAACGATTGTACCATGCATGTGTACGAATCGTTTACTATCTATGACATTAACTTTATTTATTATTCTTACGTAACATGAAGTTGTCACAATATAATAACTAATATAGTCAATGAACTTGCCTGCCTCACTCTTAAAGGAGTTGATATCATGCTTGTGAGACTTAAACTCACGTCCATGATCGGTATCGTCAATCCACTCAATTTGAGACTACGACCAGCCTCAAAAATACAAATCACGTCCAAATATAACCAACAACAAGGTTCAATAATTACAAATTCGACTTCCGACTTAACAAAAAAAAATCGGCATTATAACATCAAGCCCATAGCCATCCCACAAGCCATAAATCTCAAGTCATACTACTAAGTTCTACCAACACGAAGTTACACTAGATTCAAAAGTTTACATCGATCATTTTACAAACTAGACGACCAATGTACATGGAGGTATACCAAAAAGGAAGATCCTAAGCTCCTGGAGACAAGTCCTCGAGTAGACGAAGCTAGAGTATGGAACCTAGTCCTGCAAAATCTGAAAGAAATATATATTTTGGGTGAGTGGGGCCACTAAGTAAGTATCGAATATAATATACTAAGCAATATAACCATAGTCTAATAAATTATAATCCCAAATAATCTCCAAAACAGTTATAAAAACCGTTTTGAAACCATATGTGAAATCACAAATCGATTTGTCAAATAATCGAAAGAATATTGAATACTCCCAAAATATCAATTTCACAAAGTGTAATTCATCAAAATACGATCCCATGATAAGTTAATTAAATCACAATATAAATTCGATTTCAAATCTCAACAAAATCACAATTGCCTATCATGGGTTAATCTTCATGGCACGTGCTCCCTAGAACATGTCTAGAGTACGAGTAACGACACGCCACCACGTCTTTTGGCTTAGGTGCGTAACCTTTGGCCTCACCGTGGGCCCGTCATCGTTACGAATCGGTCACTCTACCACTCAATGATAGCAAGTGACAGGACCCAAAACTAGATAGTCCTAATATCGGTATACGGCCGTATCCTACACATATGCCAATCCAATCAAGTCTCGAATTTCTCAAAATAATCATTTTTAAGTCAAATCACGGTTCAAAAATCAATGTGAACTCAAATCAAGTTTCCAACATATCTCGATATTATACATATAGAATATCACAAATCATGGTGAATCAAATCGAATTTCCAAATATATTTCGACTAATAACATAGAAAAATAACGCATTTCCTCAAATAACAATTAAAATCAAGTTTTCCAAATCAGATCATATAATATAGTATTACCATTAAGGAAATATTTAAGACAACGGTTTATTAGAAAACCGTTATATTACGCAGTATCTTATATACGAGTACTTACCTCCCCAAAATGCACTACAATCTGGGACCATTCAAATCTAGTCACCCGCTCGATCTCCAGTCACTCTATAATATTAATATTATAATAGAATTTCGGATAATTAATATCGACTCATAATTCTATATGAAATGCCGTGAATGCATGAAATGCATCCTAATGTCGATTTCAATGCACGCAATCAATATATCAATAAAAGAAGTCATTATATAACCTTTCTAGAACTTCCCAAAATACATTATAATCTTTCCGAAACACATTTTTTAAAATTATACCAGTCCAATTAAAACATATATAACTATGAAAGATCAATTAATAACCCATTAAACTATATAACCTGTATAAAAAGATTCATATCCCTATATATATATATCTATCATCAATTCTAATAATTTTAAAATTAATTAAACTTAATTCTAACCGAAAAAAATTAGAGATACTTATCAAAATTACAAATAAAATCAATTTAATTAGTTTAAGTTTTGTATTTCTCCTTCTTCCCGATCTGTCCATCTTTTTTTTCTTATCTTCTCTTGCTTTGATTATGTTTTTTTCTCCCAACTCCTCTCTCTCTTTGTCTCTATTCAATTTTATTTATTTTATTTGAAAAGTTCCTAACATATATATTATTATATTATTATTATTATTTTAAAAAAAATTAATAGTTTCTACAAAGTATATATATATTTTATTTTAAATCGTCCTCACACTTTAATTATTTAATCAATTTTATTTTTAAATTTTAATAATTTAAAATTCAATTCTTATTATTTTTTAAACGCTATAAAATAATATCAATTTTACTTTTTAAATTTTTAATAATTTAAAATTCAATTCTTATTATTTATTAATAATTTAAAATTCAATTTTTATTATTTTTTAATTTTTAATATAACGCTATAACAATGCACGTAATGTTACGATATCGTTTTATGTAATGTTACGATATAGTTTTCGTTCTAATCGTGCATCTTATTATATAATGAATATATGATATTAATTAAAAATTTTATGTCTAACGAATTAATATTTAAGGTATAATAATGCTTATCCTAAAAAGTAAGAATATTATGAATATCCTCATTTCTTATATTATTTGAGAACACAAATACTCAAATTAAAAACAAAATGTTAGAAAAGTCTTTCTTTATTATAAAATAATTTTTAAAGAGAATTTTAAAGAGGTTGTTTTTATGACTTATACCCATGACATGTCGTCCACCAACCTTAACCATTTTCCTAGATTTGCATCCTAAATGAGAATTCCGTATACACAAAAGGCATTTGTAAACTAAAAAATAATTTGAATTTTATCCAAGAACATTGTAAAATTTGTCTGTGTTTCCCTCCGTCTTTCGGCACAGAGATGATATACGCTTCCGACAGCGACGATGACGGCTTGGCTTCCCTGGTGCGCGCGTCATTCCGAAGGTTCTGGGCTTGACATCGCCTAGTTTGCATCTATGGGTGCGCCGGAACTCGATTCGCAGTGGCGTTTGGTTGAGTGTCGGACGACGTTCTCCTCTTCTTCTTGTCGACATCTATCACGTTAGGTTTTGGTTCGCCGGGACATGGTCGGAACTTAGTTTGGCTCACTGGAAGTTTTTGGTTTTACGGCGGCGGAGCAAGGTGGTTTGACTCAACTTTTGATGGGTAAGGCTCAACTCCTTTAATTTCGTTGGACCTGCTCTGGTTGGCGACGGAAAATAGATTTTTAGGCAAGACTAAGATAGCTCTGTTTTCTTGTAGGTTTTGGCTTTAGATTTCTTCTTCTTCGTTAAACTTGATTCTAGATTTTCACCCTCTTTGTGTTGATTTTGCCTTCATAGAATTTTCTGTAAATTTTGGACTGTATTCTTATATATGTTTGTATTAGACAATGTAAATTTGGGTTTTTGAGAGATAAGTCTTAGAAGATAAGTCTTGTTGAAAGTTTGTATATTGTCAGTCGGTGCCGACTTCTATAGGTGAGCTATTTCTTACATTAGGTGTACATTTTTCTTTTTAACAACTGTGAATTTTACTTTCTGCACATGCTAAATTTTAGTTAGTTATTCATCCCTTGCTAACTTGTACAAGTTAAATTATAGACTTCTGTTAATGATTCCACTCAATTATTTTACTCGATTTAATTAAAATCTATTATGCGCTATAAATGTTTCAAAATTTTTAAAATCGCAAAATAACCTCTATAATTAAGACGCAGTCGTTATAATCGATATCTGAGAATTCGATTGATATAGGAAGCTGAGTCTGATCAACAAGAAAAAAGAGTCTTCCCAACTTATTGATGCAACGATCTCCTTCGATTTGGTCTTTGACGTATTCGAGAAGACTATCGGTGAAATCCTTGATGAGATTTAAATTCCTTTTTGAAGGACTCTAACAGCACAATCGAAAGCCCCTTATTTTACAAGAAGCATAATGAAGCTTCCTCATCAAGTTTGAAAGATACACGCTTCTGTGGCCAGATGTTCTCTTCGACAAGTCTTGAAGTTGGCGACGCAAATCTTCTTGTGATGAGATGGCCCTATAGTAGGTTATTTTTGATTAGAAAGTGAGGCACATATTCATATATATATTGAACATAATTTAATTGGAAGGAACTTGAAATAAAGTAAGAACTTAAAGACAAGCTTAAGACACTTTGTATGAAAAACTATCTCATCGGGTAAACTAGAACTTACCGGAAAGATGTATGTCGTAGGATGGATTATTTGTTCCATGAATCTGAAATATTTGACAAGATAAAAAAAGACATACTAACAAATCTAATGAAGTAGAACGAATATAATCTGACTCTGTTAGATATTAAGATTATTATTTTAGGTGATAAACTGAAGCAAGAAATATATACTAAGTATGGATTTTGGCTATCCTAATGGAGGAATGAGTTTGTGAGCTAAACATACATGAGAGTGGACTGAAAATGAGAGCTTTCAATTTAAAAAGATGAGATTTAGGTAGGGCAAAATTTCCCAAATTCGAAAATGATAACAAGGTGCAAACTAAAAGAGAAAATGGTTTAGATTAGATAAAAATGCTCATTATGAAGGACACACATCTAATTAGTTCTTTTAGATGCATCGTTCAAATCAGACCAATTTTTCAAATATTTAGATAAATTCATTATGTTTTTTTTTCTTTTGAAGATACATCATTGAAAACTGGAGAATCCTGAAACTAGCTAAAACTTTAAGTGGCTAGCAAACTATTGAATGACTGAAAAATAAAAGACTTACTCTCTTATCCCATTCGGTCGTACACCTGCAACCGATGCTTCCATAGTGCTGGTCTGTAGATGAAGATTCACAATATATCAATTCTTAATGGATTTACAAAAGCATATTATAATTAAAATAACTCATATAAATTAAAACTACATACAAAATCTGATAAATCGTTAATTCGATTACACCATTCTTCCATTCTCCTGAATTTTCCAGTATTTTTCCTACATTTACCAGTTGAAGAAGATGTTAGCTTTATCTATTATGTATGCTTTCACCTATTAAGTCGTGGAGTGGAGAGAGCGAGAGAAAAAAATCTTAACACATGTGTTATTCAATCTAACTTCATGACGACTATGAATTTTGTTTACTTGAGTGGATAGGTTACCCTCATATAATGTGTAACTAGGGTTTCATGATGTACACTTTTACCCTCATAATCTAATTTTCACTATGTAAGAATCTAATTGATTAAGTTTCATGAATCTAATTGAAAATCGATTTTACCTCATATATTGTATAGTTAGTTTTTTTTCTTTAAGTTCAATTTTCTTCCGAAGCTAAGCTCAATCCAAATCCAGGAAATTAAAAAATATTATTCTCTCCAGTTTCAAATTTAGATACAATTTTTAAGATTTCATATAGATTAGAAAATAAAATTCTGTTTCAAATTTGATACAATTTTTAAGATTTCATATAGATTAAGAAAATAAGATGAAAATAGTAATTTGATCAATATAACCTTAATAATCATTAGCATATGAGTGATGTATATACAATGTAAAATGTGTTGAAAAAGTTGGTGGTCAACCTAACTTTGACCGAATTTTGTGTGAGACTCAGCTCGTTATTTTGTTCAAAAAAAATACTCAAATACATTCTACGTATGTTGTAGATGAATGTGGTATAATCACTTATAAAATTTGACTTTAAAATGAATTAAAAATTATATGTTGAAATAAGTTGTTTAATGTATACATAAAGTGCAAAATATGCATAACTTATGATAATGGATGTGATAAAATGGGAAGAACATGTTTTTTATCTTAAACTTATCAAATTTGCATGTATTTTAAAACAAAAATTATGTTTATATTATCTTGGGATGGACGGATTTGAAATTCAATCATGGGTCGAGAGTAACACAAAAGACGATCTATTCGAGGTGAGCATACACTAGACTCTTTCGATAAAATGGCTGCTTATCGAAAAATGTATTGATATTGGAAACTGAAATGATAGAGCTTATGGTTCTACAAAATAATTTATATGTCAAGAATTCTTTTTTGATCGAAGCATGACATGGTTTTTTGACATTCAAACTAAAGCACATTTTATAGGAATTTTATATTGGTTATAATATATGGATATATGATTTGTATCTACGTATATGGAAATGGTTGAATTAATGACGTATTAGTCTATTCATATGATTGTTGAATCTCATAAACTACAATATCTCCGCAGGTTGATAGCGATTTCACGAATTGGAGAGGATCGTAGCATAATATCTTTTTTAGTAGAGTACAAGCTTATAATATTTTGGGGTGACCTACATGTCCGATATTTTGTGGTGAAGACATGACTTATTAATATTTTGAGATATTTTATGAATGATAATTCTCTAGTTACATGATGATAATTTGATTTCCGTTGCAAGACGTACTGATACAATTGAGCGACATTGCCAAAATGCAAAATCATAGTATAAAAAATTTCAAATAATATACCCTAAACGCATTACTTATCCATGAAAAGACAACAATTAAACATTAAATGAAATAATAACCATTCCCTTTAAAAATCTTGATTGTGATCCATCAAAAATTCGAATGTTAACTTAATATATTTTATTTTTATTTGTAAACGTAGAAGGCCCCATTATATCCAAAAAAAAACAAACTATCAATTATTTAAAATTTAAAAAATATCAATTAAAATAGACCAACACTGGTGTATAGGTACATATGATTTGTTAACAATTTACTGAACTAACGATCGATGCCGAAATGAAATATTTATTAATTGAATAATTATTTTATATAATGAAAAGTTATTTGTTAAACAAATCTAACTCAACAAATAAAAAAAATGAAAGCTTCAACAATGAATCAATTACAACTTTGGTCCTCAGCGCATGCACAGACAACCTAAACTAAATAAGTAAAGATTAGTAGAGATAGCGAGGAACTTGTTCCAATAATATGCTCTAAACATTCTTAGAACAATCATGTACTCATTTAAGTTTTACAACCTAAAACATTGGTTTTATACGAAACAACTCGTGATACCTCCTCCAAGGGTGATATAATCCAACTCCACATTCTCACGGTACGTATTTTTGGTGAATACAGTAAACATATACAACGCCAATTATTACAAGACCGAAACCTTGAACTAAACTCTATTTATTGTAGTACAAGTTATGGAATGGAAACCAAAAAACCTAATCTCAGGTTAAATGATCAACTCTAATATGAATGTTTTTAATTTTATGAACAATTATGCATAAGGAGTACAAAGGATTGTGCAGTTACATTATTTCTTTTCAGAATTAAAATTAATATTTACTTGATAGAGTGGAATATGTGATTTTTTTTTTAATCATGATTTAATCCAAATATTTTTAGATTGCATCTGTGGATTCATAGATCAGATTGTATCCATTCAGACTCAGGCGGAACTAGGATTAGAAAATGGGGTGGACCGAAAATATCTTTAATTGTATTTCACTAATTTTTAATTGCATCGGGATTTTTTTTATGTCATAATATTTCAAAAATTAAAACATTAAATTTAGTACGGTAGTATTAAGATAATATAAATTAAATTTCATTAGATTTTAATCGTACTTCTTTTTGTTATCATATTCGAGAGTTAAAAAAATTAAATTTACCATCGATAATCAATAAAAGCTATAAAAATAGAATTTTTAAATTGAGAGATTCTGATGCCTCTCTAATTTTAAGGTGATTATCCAATCAAAAATTTTTATTTTTATTTTTCCTTTTACTAAAATTGCATGCTTTGTAATTCAATTTATAATGGGGCTGAAATATATTTACTAACCCAATCAAAATCCAAATCTTCATTTTAAGTTAAAGTCATATATTGGAAGATATTCATGTAATCGTTATTCCTCATTTCCTCTTCTTCTGCATCTTCTTCTTTTGCACCGAACCGTATCTTCTTCTTCCAGCTTCATCTTGCACCGTTCGGTTTTCTTTTCCAACAATTTAAGTAGTTCATCTATAGTGATAGTAACCTTCAAATCAAATACTTAATTTGATGAAAACTTAAATCGTGAGTGTGTTGAGACAAGCTGCCTATCTTGTGCTAGCTTGACTACTTGTCTACATGGTTAACTTGTGTTAGTTTGTTCTATTTGCACTGGCAGTTCTGTTGAAGTTGGCTATTTTCGTCAAAACCGATTCTACGGAAGATATTGTAGCACGAGTCCTATTGGGAAACTAGTATTCGAAGAATCCTCATTTGATCCGATCTGAATTAATCGATATGATTTGATTCGGATTAAAGATGGTTTCCTATTATGGAAAAGGAAATTCGAGCGTAAGGAAATAAAATCAGTCAAAAGATTCTAAAAGGAAACAATCTCCATTCGATAGAGATTTGATTCCCGTCGTGAGAAGGTGATTTCCGATTTGATTCGGCATTGATGAAGGAGATTCCGATTTCCTTATTTCTAACGGGTTTGCTCTTAGTATAAAAGGAAGATGAAGACTTCAACCATTTACACCTTCACAAGAGTGATTAAAGAGAGCACTTACAAAACTTCTAGAGAGTTGTCATTGGAGTGCATTATCAGGTGGCACTTGTAATCCGAAAGAGGGTTGTGAGAAGTCCTTGTCCGGTTGACAAGGCATCGGCACTCGTACATCCGAAAGAGGGTTCTGCGAGAAGTCCACACCCGTTTGGTGTGGCAATCGGCGCCTGTGATCGCCGAGGTGGTTACAGGAAAGTCCTTATCCGTTTGGTAAGGCAATTGTGTAAGTCCTAGTCCGTTTGATTAGGCTGTGTTAAGGTAGAACGAAGAGTACACTTAGTGAAATAGGAAGTAGGTTATAGACGAGCGAGTTGTAACCAGTGTACTGTCCTATTGTTGCAAGAATAGTGGAATGCCGTTTACCTCTAGGCTAGGCCCCGCGAGTAGGGAAACCGGAACTGCGTAAACATATACTGTATTATTTACTTTCAGCATTGTTTTTATTATACTATATTAACGTGACACCGTTAGTACAGATTTGCATTTACACATTGTTTTAGTCGGGATACACTTTCAGAGTGATTTTCATTTGCTGAC
>JANIEQ010001018.1:0-14398 GCA_024708375.1 Oxalis stricta | reverse complement strand
CGGTTCTAGATCTTGGTGGCAGATTTGGGTCTTGAAGTGGCCGACCGCTGTCGGAGGCATTATATATCTCATAAAGTTCTCATTTCCCTATCAAAATTCTTGATTTGGTGTGATCACCTTCAAATATGGATGTCTTGTTTCAATCATAATCAAAATTGAGGTGAAGCATCCACAAATTGATTCGATATTGCGAGATTGCAGCGTTAACTACGTACGTACGTACAAAGAAAATAGCATGGTTGAC
Source organism: Oxalis stricta (assembly GCA_024708375.1). NCBI lineage: Eukaryota > Viridiplantae > Streptophyta > Magnoliopsida > Oxalidales > Oxalidaceae > Oxalis > Oxalis stricta. Next base: position 14,154 of record JANIEQ010001018.1, on the reverse strand, counting down.
GTTCCATATATTCGGTTTGTTTCTGGAATAACCATATCGAAACCTTTAAGTACCACATTTTAATCTCATCAACAAATTTATCCATTATGTTTTGCATACAAGATGTCAATAGTCTGTCTCATTCTATTACATAATCAACTGATAATTATTTGAGGCTCTTAAGAGATTTCTCCATTTAAAAAAATGATTGAATATACATTATATATATTTCTAGATTAAATTACCTCAACTTAAAATGATTATATAAGGATTTCAAGATTAATTTTTCAAGTGAAAATAACTGAGTCAATAGACATTCAATATAGTAGAATGGTAATTAGGTAAATAATTGTCTTGATTTCTAGAATGGATAATTATTTTAGAATTTTTCAAAAAAAGATGTTAGGAAAATTATTTTAGAATGAAGGGAGTATATATAATTTGTGGTTTCTTGGTAAAGACATTTATTCTTTACTCAGTGAGAAAAACTTAATCAACACTCTATCCTATTAAAATATATATATATTTTAAATTTATTTATATGGATATGTATTTAGTCAACAATATTTTATCATATATAATATATTTAGTCGATTTTAAGAATATAAAAATATTATATATTTTTGATATGGAGGAAATACCAATATCTTGAATTGTTGTTGTTGTTTTTTTTTGGTTTTATATATGAATATATATCAAGGACATATATGTATATATATATATATAAGAGCTTCAATGAAAAGATGTTAGCTAGCTCGTGTGAATCGAATTGCTGATGTAAGGAAATCAATGGATGTGGATAATATGTGTCCTCCCACTCTGCCCCATCTCATCTACTACATACCATTATCTTCTTAATATTATTATCATGAGATGTGAGTGAGATGCAAAAATAGTTACTGTTAATATCAATAAGAAATAAAATGTACAAACAAACTATAATATATTTTTATTGTAATTTTAGACGCCCAAACATCGCCACCTACCAACCACACACGATCGATCGTTTTCAAGGATGTGGGATTCCCACTTCATGGAGTAATTCGAGAGGACATAAAATAAGTACTAAAGTCATTCCACATTGACTGACCAAATGTAAAATTCCTCAGTTAGTTCTGACGATATTCAGATAATGTTTTCATATTTTCAATTTCCATTGAAAAGTTTTTTTAGTTAATGGTTTGAATTCGTATAGGTTATTTAAGCGCTAATGCAGATGTGTTTGACAACTGTGTTAGATAAGGATGTTATAACTCCTTGGGTTATTGAGAAAAATAAAATCTCCTTAAATTATTTCTGGATTAGTTAGCTACTGATGATGTAAGATAAGCATTTTTTTACAAAACATGTGCGTTTGGCTGATACAGTTTAGTGCTTCAGGGCTTTTTTTCCAAACTTTTTTTTACAGCAACATTTAGTTGGATTAAGAAACTACACGTATAATATAAATAAATGGAGACATATGCATCTTATAATATACATATAGGGGGTTTAGAAAGAATGTGTAATTCACTGTATTTTTTTCCTCTCCGAGTATCCTCATGACCGATAGCCCAGTGAGACTAATCCCATGCTCCAATTGAGTGCGCAAAACCGTAGAAAATTGGCTGCATAATTTTTTTTTCCATTCGCAGAGACTGGGATCAAAATCTCGACTAATTAATTAAGGGACGAACGACGAACCATAACGCAAATCCTAATGATCATGTGTAATTCACTGTGTAATATATATTTTTTTGACAATAACAATTCAAGATCTTAACACGTGATAGGGGAAGTAATGTATGATGAATTGTAAAAGAGAAAAAAAAATCAATTTTTAAGTTCAAATTATGGTAAAATAGCTTTATATTATTATTATTTAGTTTGTTAGTTTGAAGTAATTTGGGGCGGTGTGCAATGCATACAGGCCAAATTCTAGTTACATAAGAAAGAAAAAGCATGCATTCGACCAACCCACCTACAGTATCCACTCTCAAATCGCAACTCGTACTTGGATCTTCAAACTTATATTTTTATCGCGAAAAGAAATTAAACGAATAGTATATAGTAAGTTCGACTATTGAATATATATTTAAAAAAAAAGTTCAACTATTGAATAAAAGAATACCTATAAATTATAGTTTTTGTCAACGAAATTAGGTGAACTATTTCTCTCCATTCATGTTAGGGGTTTGAGTAAAAGCAAATTTGATCTAAAACTAGAAAGTGTACCTGACCATATTTCATATTTATTTATTAATATGGTAAGTTACGTTATTATTATTTTTTTAAAAGGAAGAATATATCCGTTCATTCTAAATCATTGAGGGCTACGTTGTAAAGAGATGAGGGTAAATATCCTTTCTCATTTCATTTTAGATGCGCTAACGAATGAGGTTAGGATATTTCCTTATCTCTTAGTGAACATGAAAGTACAATTTACAAAATTGCGAGAAATTCACTTATATAATGTTATCTAAGCAGGCATGGGAAGCCAAAAGAAAATAGAGTTAGGATTTCGCGACTAATATCAATAAGAGAGCTAGAGTCGACTCAAACATAGTTGTCATGATGCCAAGATCAAGAGCTAACTTCATTCCCATTTCGAGTGCTTTTGCTTTCCTGTGGATCACGTCAAGAACTCCATCAACCAAAGTGGCCTGGCAGCAAAGCGTTCGTCCAAAAGAGTCTCGAAAGATGGCCCCAAGACCAATCTTGTATAGCTTGGTGTATATCACGCCATCACTATTGATTTTGAAGATGTCATCCGGAGGTTTTGTCCATTTAATGATAGTGGCCGTGATTGGAAGTAGCGTGGTGTGGTCTGGTTTGCCAAGAAGTCTTCCAGCCAAGAGATCACATTTGAATACAAAATTGAAGGGATGCTACATTTGTGATTGAACACCGCATCATTCCATTTTTTTCAAATCGCCCAAAGGGCTACGTTAAAAGGATCCCGACTTGATGGGAGTTAGTGAGGTCGATATTCTCAAGTAACAATTAAGAAAATTTTCGTTTTGAAAACTTAAGATATCTAGCGATGGGGATGAAAGACTTCCACAATAGGTTTGCCCAAACGCATTCCAAAAAAATGTGGGCCATGTTTTCCAAACCAATACCACACACACAGACAAATTGGGTTAGTGTTCATACCTCTATTCAGAAGTTGATCAGCACTTGAGAGACTAGTGTCCAAAATGCCAAAGAAAACTTGACTCTAGGCAACGACTTTAAGTTTCCATATCACATCCTAGAATTCAATCGAAACGGGAGAGTCATCGTGAATGGGTCTTCGGCATTTATATGCATGGTATGCGCTTTGGAGCTGTTGAACTTCCCATTAGACGTATGGCTCCCAAGCAAAGACATCAGATCCATTACATTCGAATATCAATCTTTAAGTATAAGGAGTGCTGTTTCTTGCTCGAAAACTTCATGAAGAAGTGGAGTGTTCCATTCCACTTGTGCCAGGCCTAAAGAGTTGGGAAACTCTTGAGAGCCATAATCGACACCTAGGGATATTGTTGGAATGTGATTTGGAATCCATTTGTCTCTGAAAAATGGATACTTTGTTCCATTACCGATACGCCATATTCCTCTTTTCCTAGAATTTGCTTGGCCCTCGAGGATGCTTTTCCATGTGTAGGATGGATTACGACCTAAGTCAACGTCTAGAAAACGACCATGATTGTAGTATTTTTTCCTTAAGTGACAAGGAGCCGGTAGGGAGTTAGGATTATGAATGAGTCTCCAACCTTGTTTAGCTAGCATGGCTTTGTTAAAGCAGCTGAGGTCTACTGAAACTCGATTCCTCCCGTTGCATTTCCTTAGTGACATTTTATTCTAGTTAACCTAGTGAGTATTTATATCTCCTCCCCACTAGAATATTCTAATGCACTTTTTAATGTCATTTATTATTTTTCTTGGGGAGGAGGAAACAGGTCATCATATAAGATGGGATAGCTTGGATCATGAATTTCACTAATACATCTCTACGGCCTTTCGAGAGGAACTTAGAGTTCCAATTGTTGAGCTTTTTCCACACTACGTCCTATCAAATCTCTAAAAACATTGACTTTGGCTTTACCAACGGTGAGAGGCATCCCTAGATATGGATCATCTTTAAGTGTTTCTTGGACTCCAAGGAATTGTATGATAGATTCTCAAATTGATCGTGATATGTTCTTTAGTAAAGCAAATACTGGACTTAGCAAAAGTTAACTTCTTGGCTAGAGCATTTTCCATAGGTTGCAAAGATTTCCTTGAGAGCTATTGCTTCATTAAGTTCGGCTTTACCGAAGAAAGATGGAGTCGTCAGCAAATAGGAGGTGATGATATTAGTGGTGTTCCAATAAACACTCCCATCCCTAAAGTATTGTTTGAGCTTTTGACTTTTTTCATCAATCGCAGATAGTCCTTCAACACATATAAAGGAAGAGGAAGGGGGATAGTGGATCATCTTGTCTTATGCCCTGGCCAGGTGTGAAAGTGGAGCCTCTATATCCATTCACAAGAAAATATGTATACGAGGAAAGGCAAATCATTATTTGATTAATCGCATCTCGAGCTAAAACTATAAGCTAACATAACTATTTCAAGAAATTTCCATTCAACTCGGTCAAAAGCTTTGGTTGATATCGGTTTTCAAAGCAAAATAACAAGTTTTTCCGGTCATCTTTTTCATTATATGGAAAAAAGTTCAAATGCTAAAAGAACATTATCAGCTAATAGAACGTCCGGCCAAAAATGCGGATTGAGAGCGAGAGATGGTAGAACCTATTTTAGTGTGGCGAGAAGCTTGGATGCAATCTTGAATAAGATGTTGCATATGCTAATTGGCCGGAAGTCTTTGATTGACAAAGGGTCTTTCTTTTTTGGAATGAGTGCGATGAGAGTGGTTAATGTGGTCTTGCGCTATCTTGCCTGCCATTGAGGAAATAAGTATCCACCTTTGTTACATCATGCTTGATGATGTCCAATGTGCAGAAAAAACATGAAGAAAAGCCATCGGGGCATGGTGCCTTATGCAGATGCATGCTTATAAGAACTCCATAAACATCCTCTGCTTGTGAAAGGAGCTAGGAGAGAGTCATTCTTTCCTTAGAGATATATTTTCGGTAAAACAGTTAGCAAAGTCGAGAGAAATCCATAGGTATGTCAAGACAATGAATATATCACGAGAAATATGAGGATGCAACATTTTGAATGGAGGATTGAGATGTGCACCAATGCCTTGATCATTTTGAATACAAGTTATTTCATTTCTTTTCCTTTTATTAGAAGCATAAGAATGAAGAAACTTACTATTTTTGTCATCTTCTTTGAACTATATACATTTAGCTCTTTGGTGCCGTATGATTCTTCACGTTTACTAATACTTTTAATTTCGGACTTTAGTTGCTTGATCGTGGCATGTGAAGGAGAGGGACTATTGCTGTTGTTTTGCAAAGTAGAGATGCGAGATTGGATGTTTGGAAATTTGAGAGTCAAAATTTTTTGGATGCGTTTTCCTCCGCTCGGATAGCCATATTTGACATTGGGAGAGTTTATAACGAGCGGTCGTGCAAATTCGAGCCAATGATTTGATTAAAATCCCAAATACGGAGAGATATGGGAGGATGAGTGGGAGACAATGATTTTGGATAGCCATATTTGACATTGGGAGACGAGGAGAGAAAGTCTTGGACTTTAGAAGCATTTAGCCAGGTAGAAAGATCACGCGCGAGCATATGGTATAATTGGAAGCTTGCCGAAGCTTTTAGCTCGAGTTGAGAGTCGCGGTAGGCATGCGCTTAGGCCACTGAGGCTGGCTGATTTGTGCAACCCAAATCAAGGATGGTTTGCGAAGAGAAATTGGTTCGGTCGATTGGACTCCCCATTCGAATCGGTTCAATTCTAATTGAGATTCCCTGTGTTGGATTGTTGTTAGACATAGAGCTTGGTTTGTTGTTTGATTTTGAATTCTTGGGAGTCGCGATGTGTACGTCCTTTCTCTCCCACGTGGTCTTCACGAACGGCTTCCCTTTACCCATACGTTTGCTTATCCTTTCCTCTATTATTCATTGAGTAATTGGATTGCTTAGAAGGTCTTGGCCTGAAATTCCATCTCCTTCTTAGGGTTTTTTTGTGTGGCTTTGGTACAGCTGAGCAACTCACCAAAGTTGGGCGGTGCTTCGATCGTAGGGGAGGTAGGTTGCATTTTGAGTCGAGGTGCAAGAGGATTCCGCAACGGTAGCGAGTAGTTGGCGAGTCTTTCATACTTGAGATGGGATCAAGAACTCTCCATTGCCCCGATGAAATCGTTGTTCCTCTCATAAAGCGGAGCCCGAAATGTCTATTTTAAGATGGAGGGCGGAGGAAGATGCCTTTAGGTTCAATTTCTTTGTCTTGTCCTCCTTTTAGGAAAATGCCAATTTTAAGGCCAATTTGTCTTCCAAACTCTGCATGCATACATCCAAATGGAAGACGATGGAGTTGGACCCAGTATGGCTGGCTTGTGAAGAGAGTATCCTCGGCCATAGTAAAGGGATCTAGAAATTGAAGGTTAAAGAGTCCCTTGTCAAAACACAATGGATCTGGTGGAATAGATGAGGTCCTTGTCCTCCTTGTTTGAGAATGTAACCGGGTATATGTTTTGTCCAACTTCTGAATCGTGTAGTCTTCTCCTACTCTCCATGAATTTTTGAAAGCGGAGATGAGATACGATGGAGGAACGTGGCGGTGGCAAAGAAGTTTCCCAACAAGACATGTTTACGTATTCGACTTGTGTTGGTGGGAGATTGTACTACAAAAGTTGTAGAGTTTTCTCTTAGTGATAAATTTGCTTGGTATTTCTTCCATTAATGTTGATTGTTTGGTAGATAGCATTTAATAGGATGGTGGAAATTCTACTGATGTAACTCATCAGAGAGAAGTTGCGGCTACTTTTACATTATTATTATTCAAAGGAAAAAATTTATCTCTTGTCTTATCTTATCGGGAGCTCTAAAACTCATCATCCAATGAAAAAATTGGCACATATCAATTATTATATATTTTTTAGTTATTATGTTTGGTTTATAATTTTTTTTATATATAAGTTTCATATTAAATAAATAGAATATTATAAGATTATAATATATAGTAGTTTTTTTTAAAAAATTATGCTCTTAGATGGATTGGTGAATTCTTAATTATATTAAAAAAAATCTTAATTATACACCAAATGCACGAGTTAATTACAAAAATGTTGTCTAACCCTAATAGGTGAACATTATTTGTGGAGAAATTTAAAACATGAACAGGAATAGAGAAGTTGAGTTTCAAAAACTTGACTTTCTCTTAATTAATGACGAAGAAGTAAAAGTCGTGTTTTTAGAATATGCAGGCACTCCATTTTAATTAAGCAGAGTAATTAGTCAGGTTGTTTTCACCATGAGTCTAAATAATCAGAATATCCTCACTTTCTAATAAAAGATAAAAAATCTTATATGAATTCTATTTTACGAAACCAAATAAATAACTTAAAAATAGAAATAGCAAATTCTAAAATCATAATAGAAATATATAAAGATAATATAAAACATCTATAAGAGCAAATTAGGACACGCCATAGAATGAAAATAATTTTTTATGCGAATATCTCATAATTACTTACGAACATAACGAAAGAAGTTAGATGAAGAAAATATTAAACTACAAAATTTAGAAACTATGAAAATGCAATTAGAAACTGTATAACTACGGCTATAACGAATGATTTAATAAATTAAAAGAATTTAAAAATCTTTTTTATTTTTCTCGACAAAAGGATGAACAATTTAGAACACATGATTACCAAAAATCAAAAATATGTCGAAAGAACGCTAACACAAATATGTGAATATATAAATCAAAATAAATCAGAGGAAATGCACAAAGAAATTAATGATTCAAAAAATTGTCTCCTTAAACTTGAAGAACTATTAGAAAGTCAAAAAGACAAAAAATTTAGGAGAGATATTATAGAAAAATTAAAAGCAGAGTTATATAATTTTGAAAAATTAAATTCAAAATAAATAAAATTAATAGTATAAGAATTAGATTATCACATAATGAAATCGTCTATGAAAAACCTAAAAGAATAATAACACTTGAACTATCCCGTAGAATTATATAAATAGTCCAAAATGGAACCGGAAAATATATCGATCAGATTAATGAAGTCGAGGCAACTATTATCTCAACTTAGAATAATAAAAAATGAAAAAAATACTTATAAACATAAAAATTATCAGATAGGTGATAATAAAGAAGAAATAGTTTATGATTACGAGTCACAAGATGATCTACCATTTAAAATGAAAGTAAAAGAAATAGGAGAATCTAGTTCGAGAAAATAAAAGAAGAAAAGAAAACTACCATAATGAATATATGTATGAAAAAGGATATTCTAAACAAAATAATAAGTGGAAAAAGCTACCAAATGAATATACACCTTCGAGAAAACAAATCAAGTTTAGACATTTTAAATCTAGATTGTGTACAAAATAAAAAAACCCTAACTAATTGGATGAATAATACTGATTTATTAATACAATTAGATAAAATATTTCAAGATTTAAATCCAGATTTAATATGAAATTTTGTGACATATAAAATATTATGATCAGTCAAAAATTATTTATTAACTCTTTCGAAGAAGAGAAAAATATGTTGTTATGTGATAAAGAAACTAATTCACAAATTTTCTTTTATCATCATAGATATAATAAATAGGAAATTTCTAGAAAAAGATGACATTGATAAAAAACTAGAATTAGCAATGAGAAACAAAATGCATAATGACATCTTAAATAATATACAAATTTGTAATATGTGTGAATTAGAACCCTATACATGTGAATTTCAAAAATATTACTATAAATTACCTTCAAATACTAGAGAAATGCATAAAAAACATATATAAATAAACTACCATGGCCAATAAGTAAAGCCATTAATGAAAAATATACTGTAAGATTTAGCGAAAAATAAGATAGCTAATACACTAGGAGGAATTATAAAAACAACTCAAAATTATATAAGCAGAACAATACTTACAACGAACGTTAAAAAATCAACTTAAACATCCTATAGGACAATTATGTTGTAAAAATAATCCTAAAAGACCAAGAAATTATGGATGCAATAGAAAAGAGAAAGTTTATAAAGAAATATAAATGGAAAAAATTCCCTAAAAATAAATATAGAAAACACAATTATAGAAGAGATAATTTTAGAAGATGAAGATTCTTTAAAAGAAAAACACCATTTAAAGAGAAAAATATTGTCCGGAAAATAAGAAAACATATAGATGTTGGGTATCTAATGAAGAAGGTCATTACGCAAATAAATGTCCTAATAAGAAGAAAATCGAAAATAAAGAAAATCTAAAAATATTAAATATAGGAATAGAAAAAGATCTTGAACCAATCAAGATTCAGATTCGAAATATAAGAGACATACGAATTAGTATCGTAATAATAGTCAATCTTATATTTCAAAAGAAGATTATTCATCTTCTAATGAATAAACCTAATCCAAACTGCACATTCATTGAAATTAAATACAAAAAAAATCATATAATGCATATATAGATAATCGGAGCAACTCTATGTTTTGCATCGAGCTAAAATTCCATTTCGATGGAAAAAGTTACATAAACCATTAGAAATAACCATTACGGATGGAAGTAAACATCTTATATGAAAAGTATCATATTTAAATAGGATAAAAATAAGAAATTATATATTTATAAAACCTTCTATATATATCTACAAGAATCAGGATTACGTATAATAATAAGAAAATAATTCTAAAATTATATCACCCATTTTGTCAGATATCTACATCATATAGAACTAAGCTAACACCATCTTATGAAAATCATAAAAGTACAATTGTAAAAATACCAATATTAATAAGCCTAAATAAATTTGAAATCATCCATAAACTTAAAATTGTAAAAGAAAAATTAGAAATACCATTTGAATTAAAAACTAAGGTAGAAAAATTATTAGAAGACGTCTATAGCGACAACCCTTTAGACCAACATAAAAATAATAATCAAGAAGTTATATAAATAAGATTAAAAAATTCTAACCAAGAAGTAAATATAGAAAATAAAATTCTTTATTCAAAAAATGATGTAGAAGAATTCACAAAGGAGTGTGTTGAGTTATTAGAAAAAGGAATAATAGAAGAATCTACTTGTACATCTTGCATAACATTCTACGTAGAAAATCATAATAAAATTCAATGAGGAAAGAGAAGAATGGTAATCAATTACACAAAAATGAATGAAGCAACCATAGGAGATGCATATATAGTTACTTAGAAAAGATTATATACTTCAAAAGATTAGAGGAAATCGCTTGGTTTAGCACCTTAGACGCTAAATCGAGGATTCGGCAATTAAGATTACATGATAATACTAAACCAATTAACTGCATTTACATGTTCTTTCCATAAACATTATCAATGGACATTATTATCATTTGGATTAAAATAAGCACCGTAGAATCTATCAAAGATTTATGGATAAAAATTTAAAAAGGATTAGAAGAATTATGTTTAGTTTACATAGATGATATATTAATCTATACAAATAGCCCATTAGAAGATCATTATCAAAAATTAAAATTAGTCTTAGAAAGAATTAAAGAAAAATGATTAGTTCTAAGTAAAAAGAAAATGCTAATTGTTAAGAATGAAATAGATTATCTGAGAAATGGAGAATTAAAATTGCAAAACAAGATAATAGAAAAATTAAATAATTTTCCTTCAAAAAATTGAAGATAGAAAATAATTATAAAGATTCTTAGGATCATTAAATTACAATTCTAATCAAAGCTTTTTTAAGTCTTTAGCAAAGGAACGAAGACAATTACAAAAGAAATTAAGTACAAAAATCTTATGGACTTGGAATATTCATGACACTAATATTATTGACAAGCTGAAAAATCCTTGCAAATATCAAACTATACAATGCATAAAGTGATGATTATTTGATTGTGAAAACAAGCGTACCTCTCAACAAACTTGAATAATTTGTATGAAAGCAAAAATCAATATACAGACTAAAAAGTCAAACTATAAATAAGTGGAAAGACTACGTAAATATATATCGTGAACTTTCTCGTAAATTAAGCAAAAGATATCCTATCCACGAAAAAGAGACACTTGCTTGTCTCAAAACATTAAGAAAATGGAGAATCGAACTTCTTCCCAAAGAGTTTGAACTCCGTATCGATAGTATATATCTTACATGATTTATCGAATATAAAATACGAAGCAATTTCAAACCAAGAAAGATTGATCATGTGGCAGACTAGAGCTACATCAATTTCCAATAGTCATAAAATATATAAAATCAGAAAGCAACGTCATCAGTAGATATTCGACCAGAGAATGGAGGCAATCATCAAAGAAATGATGGACCAAATAGAAATAAAAAGAAAAGAAATCATTGGAAAAACAAAATGAGATACAAGCAATTTAAAGTAGCAATTACTCAACTAGGTGGCAATATCCAAACATCAAAGCACGCAACAGACAAACGTGATGGATCCATCCTCCTCATCAACAACAAAATCAACGATTGATCTTCATCCAAGCCAAACTAGTCAACTATTCTACCAACACTACAATATGACACTACCAAATCATCCCAAATAAAATTCTACGCAATATTTAATGGACCGATGATAGGAGTTTATGATCATTGGCATAAAGTTTCTGATTTTGTCATTCGGTCAATCCAATATCCAACACAAGTCATTCATGAACTAAGGAAGAGGCCCAAAAAGTCTACGAAGAATACCAATCCCAAGTAGAAATTTACCATTATAAATCCAAACTTTTTCTCTACCATCATCTTCACCCATGTCTTAAAGGAAATTTACTACCGTAGGAAAATTTCCAACATTAAACATCTCAAAGTATTCCACTAGAGAAGGAAAAATCAGAGTCAAACAACCATCACCTTCAACATTCAATGAGTGTTATTCAATGCTCATTAATTACACGAAAAAGACATGAATAATCAATATTTCTATCCAGTAGTAAGGATAAATTATAGCCCTAAAGTTATTTTTATTCCAGGAGCAAATCCTATGACCGTATATAGCTTCTTTATCCATGGATTAATAGACACCATTTATCTAGATAATACCATAGAACTTTAAGAATTCACTCCAAAACTAGTCCAATCTAGTCAAAAATTACATGGAAAACATGGCAAAGGGAAGGAGAATATATTTAAAAATATATAGTTCATTTCCTGTATTTAATGAAGAAAAATAATTGTCCCAAATTATGCATCGGTGGAGGTAGAAATCTCTAATGGAAATAATCCTTCAAGAGAAGATAAAATTCTGTCAAAAACTAACTGAAATCGAAGAATTAAATGGAAGATATTTAGCAAGAATGCTAAGAGACACCTCAAAGATAGACGGAAATAGTCATCGCTTCATCAATTATCGATCAGAGAATACTATTATTTACTCAAAATTTAGTAAACAAATAACTGATGAAGGAATAATGGTCATACAACTTTTCGAAGCATCCTTTATTAATTTCTCGGTCCACTAGAAAAATTACTACAAAAAATGAAGGAAGTGATATGTATTCTTTTGAAAAGCAATGAAGACAAAAGCTCAATAGAAACTACCAACACAATAATGGAAACAAAAGACAAAGAAGATAAGAAGTCTTCCACCGCTACTCACCAAAAAGAAGAATCCAAGAAAGAATATAAATTGAAATCCACTAGCTAAAGAAAGATGTACATCTCTGTCAGCTTAGCAATAATTTTATTAGTGATGTAAGCCACTGATGTGTAAATAATAAGAGCATCAATAATGTATCAATAATGTAATATCTAAGGGTATCAGTGGAATATAGTCCATCTAGTATGCATAAATATGTACCATCTGGTTCACTTAGAACTCGTAGTTTAGTGTGAAATAAAATTCTTTTGTGTTTCTTAACAAAAACAACGTTTTTGATTTCCCATTTATAGAAATTTTGTGAGAGAAAACAAAACGCCATCAAATACTCAAAAACTAGTTAAAAAATTCAAATCCAAAGACCAAGTAATTAGAAATCGCTACAAGGCATTCACACCAAACATATTCAGGTATGGATTCTACCAACAAACACATTTGATTTATCTTTAATAGAAAATTCTTAGTACTATAGAATTATATTGCTCTAAGTAATGAAATTAATCAAAAAATATCTCAATTAGAAGAAAAATTTCTTACATCGTAAACAAAAAATTAGATATAAGAAGAATTAAAGAAATAGAAATAATATTCAAGAAGAATATTACCTTTAGATTTAGCAAAAGTGATAACGTCTAAATATATTTATGAAACACATCTATTTTCATTAATAGAAAATTCATATAAAGAGATAGAAGAAAATATAGATATACTAACTTATATAGATATACAATTAAATTATCTATATGATACTAATATGTATTATGATACTGAAGAAGATAACAATGCAGATTGATCGACCAATCTAGTTATATAAGTTTGTATATGTATTTTCATTAATAAAAATTTATGTCTCAACATCTAAGATTATTCTTATCAAATAATCATTCATATTCTTTATTCTCGTACATAGAGAATTTTGATATCGAGATTAGAATATGGAGAGATCAAAATCAATATCATCTTCATCTATAAATATGATTGATCAAATAGACATACAAGAAGAAGAAGAATTTGATTTCTTTTAGAAAGATTTATTAGTAAATAGACATGTAATTAAAAAAATTAAAGAAGTAGAATTAGATTTAAAAGAATGACAAGATATTAAAAAAGATTCACTCTTAAGAAATATTTTTAATAGAGAAAATATTTTATATTTCGAGAAAATTCACTGAGAATATCCTATTGAAATATCAACTAGTAGAGGAGAAACTAGTATACCTATTATTAACAAAAAAGAGATTTTAGAAAAAATAAAAAGGATTAATAAAAAGCATAATAAAAAAATAGGATATATACATATATCGACAATACAAATTCTAATAAAATCAACATTTATGGAAGGGATAGATTCGCCAATAAGATTAGCTATATGCGATGATAGGATTCAAGATTCAAGGGATAGAATTATTGGAATAGTAAATGGCAATCTAGCATTCACAAAATTAAAATTTAATGTATCACTACA
>JANIEQ010001017.1:0-22779 GCA_024708375.1 Oxalis stricta | reverse complement strand
CTTTCCTTTTTTAGATTTAATTCTTCTTTTTAATTCTCTTGATTATATTTTCGTTAACTAAGATATCTCTTTTCAAGGTATCATTTTCTTCTTGTAGATCTAAATAGTTTATAGTATTAATTGATTGATGATGTTGAAACTATTTCTTTTTCCATTTTTATCTATTATAAAGTCTAAGTTGTTCTAGCATAACGCAATAGAGATCAATTTTATGTGATAGTTCTAATCGTAAATCATTTAAGACTCTAATGCTTCCATTATCTAATTTCATAATAATTCTAAGGTCGCGCTGACACTTATCTATATTATCTTCACTATGATTTATTAGACTAATTAGATCTCGACTATTTTTTCTTAAGTTGATTAAATATATTTTTTAATGTCATCTTATTAATATAACTCATTTTTTACTTTACTAGCTTCGATACTAAATTTTTAACGGGAATTAGAATTTAAATAATTGATTAATAGAAAGAATTTTTAAAATAGATTTTTAGTAATAACATAGGAGTATAAATGTTTAATACAATCTAAATAGATTGATCTATCAAACTGCATTATTATCTTTTCAAGATTATAGTTTTAATTCCTTCAGCATATAAGTACATATAAATTTCGTAAAGATATTCTAATTGTATTTCAATATAGACTAATATCTCTATATTGTCTCTTGTTTTCTTATTTGAACTAATTCTTAATGAAAATAGATATACTTAGCAAATCTAGTTGCTATTTTTTTTGCTAGATGAAGGTAATATTCTTCTGAATAATATTTCTATTTCTTTACCTCTTCTTATATCTACTTTTATATTTACAATCGAAATTATTTCTTGTAATTGAGTTATTTTTTGATTAGTTTCATTTTGTAAAGCAAATAATTCTGTAGTACTAGAATTTTCTATTAAAGATAAATCAAGTGTATTTGTTAGTAAATCCATACCTGCATCTTTCTCGTTTGTGAATGTTTTTGTTGCTGATCTCTCGATTCCTTGATCATGGATCGCTTGATGCTTGAGTTTTTGACACTAAATTGTAATATTTCTAAGTGATTTTTGAATATTTGCTTAGTAAAACGATACTTCCTATAAACGGAAAATCAAAACGTTGCTTTGTTATTCAAACAAAGGAGAATTTTATTTCACTTCAAAAAGTCTCGAGTTCTAAGGAATCCAGAGGATACATATTTACTACACATAATAAGTGGACTATATTCCACTTACTACCTCTATATATTACATTATTTATTACATTATTGCGCTCTAAATAAATTTACATCAGGCTTACGTTATATACATCTTATTGGGAGAAAACAATGGTGCCTACAACTTGCTTAACTAGGGGATGGCATTAGACTCTCTTTGATTGAGTGGTTGAAATTTCTTATTTTCATCTTCCTTCCATTATTGTAAAGTTGGTGGGCTCGTTGAATTTTTTGTCTTCATTACTTTTAAAGAGCATGCATACTACTTCTTTGGTTCTTATGGCACTTTCTCTAGTGACCAGAGAAATTATTGAATTGTTCTTCAAAGTTTTGTATAAATATTATTTCTTCATCAAGAATTTTTTTGCTAAATTTTGATAGATAATTGTATTCTCTCGTATCTGTAGTTAAAGAAGAGATGAATTATTTGCGCCTATTTTGAGATTTCTCTTGCATTCTCGCTATATATCTTCCATTTAGTTCTTCGATATCGGTTAGTTCTTGACATAATTTATCTTCTCTAGGAGGATAATTTCCATTAGTGATTCATAATTATATCGCCGCATAGCTTGGGACAATAGCTTTTTCTTCGTCAAAGAACTATATATTTTCATATATATCCTTCTATTTTTTGCCATGTTATCCATGTAATACTGATCTATTTGTTTTAATCCAAATGGTAATACTCAGGTCTTACTGGATAATGTTTATGGGGAGGACATGTAAAGGTTGTTAATGGTTTAGTGTTATCATATAATCTTAGTCGCTAAAATCATGATTTAGGCATCTAGAGTGCTAAATCAACGATTTCCTCTAATTTTTTGAAGCATATAATCTTTTCTAGGTAATTTGTAAGCATCTCCTATTGCTGTTTCATTCTATTTTATTGTATAATTAATTACCATTCTTCTTTTTCTCATTTTATTTCATTATGATTTTTCTACCATAAAATGCGAGTAAAGATGCTACTAGTAGATTCTTCTAATATTCTCTTCTAGAACTTCAAGACATTTTTTAGTAAATTCTTCTATATCAACTTTTTGAATATGGGATTTTATTTTCTATATTTACTTTTGATTAGAATCTTTTAATTTTATTTTTATTAGTTCTTGGCTGTTATTTTTATTTTGATCTAGATGGATTAGCACTACATACATCTTCTAATAAATTTTCTGACTTCTTTTTTGTAATTCTATGGGTATACTTAACCTTTCATTTATAACTTTAAGTTTTTGAGTAATTTGTATTTTTGTTTTAATCTTTACTAATATTGGTATTTTTATATCTAGGTACTTTTTGAATTTTATAAGATGGTGCGATTAGTTCTATATGTAATGGTACATGCAAAAAAGGTTGATATAATTTTAGAAAATTATTTCCTATTATTATAGGTAATCTTGATTCTTGTTGATATATTGATGGTACTATAAATATATAATTTCTTATTTTTATTTTATTAAAAAATGATGCTTTCCATATAAGATGTTTTGCAATTATCCGCAATTGATATTACTAGTGGTTTTTGTAGCTTATTCCATCGAAATGGAATTCTAGCTCAAGTAAAACACAAAGTTGCTCCTGTATCTATATATGCATCATAAGACTTTTCTTTTCTTTATATTTTATTTCTATTTAGGTTCAATTTATTCATTTTGAAGATGAATATTCTTCTTCTTAATCATAAGATTGACTATTAATAGATATTAATTCATATATTTCTTTCTATTTAGAATCCGAATCTTCTATTGATTCCAGATTCTTTTCCATTGTTATATTTAATATTTTTAGTTTCTCTTTATTTTCAATTTTCTTTTATTAAGTCATTTGTTTGCATAATGACCTTCTTCATTACATAGCCAACGATCTACATGTTTTCTTATTTTCGGGTAATATTTTTCTTTTATATATGATAATCTTCTTTTGAAAAACTTTCTTTTTCTAAAGTTATTCTTTCTATAGTTGTATTTTTTATATTTGTTTCTCGGGAATTTCCTCCATCTATATTTCTTTATAAGTTTTCTTTTTTCTTTGTTACATCCATAGTTATCGGGTATTCTAGGATTATTTTTACAACATATAGTTGTCCAATAGGGTGTTTAAGTTGGTTTTTTATAGATCGTTGCAAACATTGTTCAGCTTAGGTAATTTTGATTTATTTCTATGGCTCCTCCTAATATATGAGCTATTCTATAATTTGCTACTTCTACCATATATATATCTTTTATAGTTTTACTTAGCGGCCATGGTAATTTATTTAAATATGTTTCTTTATGTGCTTCTCTAGATTCTCAGGTAATTTATAATAGTATTTTTGAAATTCACATTTATAGGATTTTATATCACACATATTATAAATTTGTATATTATTAAGATGCCATAAAGCTTTTTCTCGCTTCAGAGGCCTCGCTTGCTTTTTCCTTATCTACGTCATCTTTTCTAAGAATTCTCTATTTATAATATCTATTAATGTGAAGAAAACTTCGAATTTGTTATTTTATCTTTTAGTAAGATTTCTATTTGTGCTTGTGGTAAGGTTTCGTAAATAGTTTTTTATGGATCCCGTTATTTTATAAGTAACAAAAGTCCAAACTAGATTAAGATTAAATCTTGAAATATTTTTTCTAATTGAATTATTAATCTCGTATTATTCATCCAAGAGTTAAAACCTCTTCTTTATTCTAGACACAATCTAGATTTAAAATATCTATATTAGTTTTAATCGATGGTGTATATTCATTGGGGAATTTTTTCCATTTATCATTTTGTCTAGTATAACTTTTTTCATTCATATAGTCATTATGATAAAATTCTCTTCTCCTTTTATGTCCTCAAGTCGATTTCGAAATTTCTTCTAGTTTCATTCTAAATGGTAAATCATCTTCTCGATTCATACCCATATACTACTTCTTCTTTATCCTCATTTATGTTATAATTTTTATGTTCATAGGTTTCTTTTCTTCTTCAATGATTTTTTATTCGAGATAAAAGTTGCTCTAACTTCTGATATTTGGTCGAAATATTTTTTGGTTCCATTATATAAGTCTACGAGGTGACTCTAAAGTAATTATTTGTTTAGGTTTTGTAATGGTAATTTCTTGTTGAATATTTGGGTATTGGATTATAGATTTTCCTCTTTTAGAATTTAATTTTTCAAATTTGTATAATTTTTCGTTTAATTTTTCTATAATATCTCCCCCTCTTGAGAAATTTTTCCATTTTGGTATTTTAATAGATCTTGAAGATTTTTAAGATAATTTTTTGAATCATTTATTTCTTGGTATATGTCTTTATTTCTTGGTATATGTCTTTATGTTGATTTATATATTCATTTATTATAGATAATGATCCTTCGATAGTTTTTTAATTTTCAATAATTATATTTTCGAGGTTATTTAGTTTTTCATTTAATTCTTTTAAGTCTTATTTTATTTTTAATATATCGGATGTTATGGCCATTATGTAGTTTCTAATTATACTTTTAAAATTTCTAAAATTTTTAAATATTTTTTCTCATTTTTTAATATTTGTCTAGTATGTTCATATTGATTTATAAGATAATTAACATAATGTATTATTTTCATTTCATGATGTACTCTTATTTATTCTTGTAAATATTGTATATTGCCTTCATAAATTTCTATCATGCTTTTAGATTTTAGTATTCTTTGTCTTAAATCATTTAGTTGGTCACGTAAAACAGATCTCATAATAAAAGGACTATTTTGCTTTTTTATTAAAATTTGAGAGTATTTTTGTTAATATGTGAAACAACATTTTTAATTAATGACTTCTATTCCCGTAGACAATGTTTCCGAGAACCATACCATTGTTTACCAACATGAAAAAACATCATATTTTATTTACGTTTTAGGTTTGATGGTACATTTATAATTTACCCTTTGTTTTTCCCTCATTTTATTTCTATCTCTTCCATCTCCATAAAACATCACTATGTTGTTGAAAAATCATTTCTTGATCATAATTAAAATATTGATGGTTCCGTTACATGTTTGGAAAGAGAGATGTTGATTTCGGTGTAACTTAATTAGATCTCTCCTCTTGTTATAAAAGTATATACATATATATGTATGTATATTGTTGTTATTGGCTTGGATTGGTCCATCTAGTTAAACTAAATAGGTTTTCTTAATATTGAATTGACAATTTAATCCTTTTCAACTAAAATTATTATAATTTTGAAATATAGTTTTTTTTTGATTAAAAAAGTTAATTTTTATTAATAAAAATATGGTCGAGTCTAAAAGTGTCAACTTTACCCGATCTCGAAAATGAAACTATTAATCATTTGACTATAAAGAATCGTAAGTAATGGCGATAGAATTGTCCACAATCAAACTAATAGGATAAATACAACACTATTCTAGAATGTAGAGTATCTTTTCAAGAGATTGACACCTCAATTACAAAAACCATCACTAACACCAGAAAGGAAATAATGAGCCTTCATCCAAAGTAAATAATGAGCTAACATCCAACAGTAACTTCTGACTGCAACAACACATACCACAAGCTTCATAGCACCCGGAGACGAGAATGTAGAGAGAACTTCTAAAGAATTTCCAAGCATCCCGCATCTAAAAAACATTCTACACAAACATAAAAAGACTTCTACTAAATAACAACTTGTCCTTTGTTATTATACCAGCTTGACAATTGTTGCCATTACCAAACTGGAAACCACCATATAGCAAGATTGAAATGAGAGTCCCTTAACAATGATCCACAAGCAACAAAATACAACGTGAAAAAAAAAGAATACACATTAATTAAAATCGGATCATTAAGAAACATCATCAGTGAGAGTTGGACTGAATAAAATACCTGCAGGTTAGTTTGAATTTGGCATTGTAGCAACTCAGTATTCATCAAAAAAAAAATGTAGCAACTCAGGCTTCTACAACTTTCAACTCAACAATTGGCATGATGGATAATAATAAGATGGAGATCATATCCCGCAAGGAGGTACCTTATCAAATATCTTTTTATTTATTTCTAACCAAAGTGTGAGAAAAGTAGTCTTCAATTTGCCTTTCACTAAACCTGTCCATTGAGTCAATAAATCACTGGAATTTGCATTGAAGGAAACAACTATTTTAGTTTATTTTAATCTATTTTAATAGGTCACATTAGACTGTATAGATAAGTCATTTTTTCGTTTCAACATGGGGGTTGCTGTGGCACACCCCGGCGCCCTGACTCCACCACGGCTAACAATCAACTCTTCAAGAGTCATTTCATCCTTCTTGTGCTTGAGGTGATTCTTGAAGTCCCTCCAACCAGGAGGCAACTAATCATCGTTCCTTTAGCAAAGCTTCCATAGAGGATCAATTGAAATTCTTGAACCTGACACATTATAGTTTTGCTGTCAACCATCTAGTAATCCATGAACTAAATATTAATAAAAATTGCGGAAAGTAAAAATAGCTTTTATTTAAAATAAACATAAAATTCATGAGGAAACCGAATTTTATTAATCTTGACAAAATGTTTTGATGAAGAAAGATTGAGATTGATAAGTAAATGTTTTATTGTCGATGCTCAGCAATAGGAATAATTATTAGTAAGAAACTAAATGGACGGAAAGGGTGCGCACAGACACTAGCAATTACAAAATAGCGCTCCCGTGCGTAGAAACTAAATAAAATGTTCTCAATGGCACCAGTTGAAACACCAAGGACTACGTCACGGACCAGCTAGATATGAGCCGGAGATAGTGAGGATACCAGGTAACTTTTTGTAATTGACGTTTGTAAACAAGTTCTATATCTCTAGAACTGTTACTTACTTCAACGAGGCTTGAATTAACTTGTGTTCAAGTACGATGAATATCACCCTCAAATGGGTCATCCGTTATTTTTTTTCTAAATTCAATCAATGCTTCATAATCTGTCGTGTTGCTTAATCGAAGTAGTAGGGTAACAGGTTGAGCAGAAGGCTCAAAGTAGAAAAAGGATGTGTCGAGGAGAAGCTATAATTGGATTTGGATAAACTCGCTTCTTCTTTAATTTTTTATAAGCGTAACATTGTTGTAAGCTTTCAGAAATTAGTTTAAGTCAGTTTTGTTATTTTAGAAAGTCGTGACTTATGAACGAAAAGATTGAAACAAAGAGGAAAGAGAAATGAAATATTATGAGAAATCTGTGGGTGAGACTGGGCAGAATCAAAGATTTAAATTTTGAATTACTTAACTTATAACGAGTTAGACAGATGAGCACTTTTGTTGTTGTTGTTGTTGTTGTTGTTGTTGTTGTGTGTACATGAGGACCCTTTGTCTTCTGAATTGGGTAGATAATCAATCGTCTTTCATTTTGATATATAGCGATTACGTTTTATACTAATATAGATCAAGTCAAGAATCACCTGCCAGGATGCCTTGCTAAGCAAGCAAGTAGGTGCTAACTCTCCCAGTATCTTTCTTCTCTTACCCTCAGTCCCAGGATAATGTTTTAGAGCCCAGCAAATTCTTTAATTTTTGCAGGCATAAGTGTATAATTACTATCTCCGTCTCAAAATACATGATGTATATTTTGAAAAAATCATATTTTAAGATTGAGGGAGTAAAAAAGATGCGTAAATAAAGAAAAGTCACAATGTACTTGTAAACATGTTTGTCCATATAATGATATAAGTCAAGGTCTCGTTCAACGGATGAGAGTCGATAAATACAGATATAGATTGTATAAATAATAATAATTATTATTATTATTATTTAATAATAATTATTAGTTGTACTTTAAAATATTTAAACTATATATGAAATGTTGGACTAAGAGAGAAAAAAGTAAATTTATTGTATTTGTAACTAATTATAACTATTCTAAGTTTATTTTAAGAATTATACCTCGGGATCGGTAAAATGCTAGATAATGCTACAACTCGGGATCATAAAGCAGTTGACAATCAAACCTACAAAAAGAGTGACACGGCTACACAAAAGCAACACACTAAGCAGCAGTAGAAAAGTCTACACGGATATGGCGGACTCCAAAGGCACCGATGGAGCTCTCAAATAGCTTCAATGAGTTAAAAGATAATCAAGGGAGTAATAGAGATTGTCACCCACATACAAAACTCTTTATATTTTGAGATTAATAATATAAATCATTATTAATTTCATTATGTATATTTGTAGTCTTGATTATTTTGCTAACCCATATATACGTTAGTAAAATTTTCGGATCTACAAAGATTAATTTTGATGCCTTCTTTATTTTTGGCGCTTAAACAAATAATTATGGCTTAGTTGCTAGAAACAAGAGTGGTATGGTGCGTGTTGATGACTGAGGTAGGAAAGCTTGGATGTGTGGAGGATGTGCGGCAAGAAATCTCGGAATGGCAAGGCTATTGGGTTTTCAAAAAACAGAGATTGAAGATGATTGCCAACGATTAATTCGTGAGCTACACAAAACCGAAAGCAGCTCAACTGGTTATGGAAACCTTATTGATGATCTCAAACTTTTCGCTTCATGTTTTCCTTTTTTGTGTTTTCAATTTGTTAGGCGTACATGTAATAAAGTCGGCTTGATCGTTGTATCCATTTTAATTTGAATGTTTCTTTTTGATGAAAATTTTGAATGCTTCACGACTCGCATTTGTACACAGTACTCTTCCTAGAGGTACTGGTTTTAGTCCAACAGGATATTTCAGTTTAGTGAAATTTACGATTAACATCAAAAAAGAAAAGAAAAAAAATCAAATTTTTGTAAGATCTAGCTACTAGATTTCTTAATTTACATTCATATGTTTAGACAAGGTTGTTAAAGACATGCATTAAGATGTGGAAACGTCCGTTTTTATGTCTCTATCAAAGAAAATCGTGTCAGTTTGTGCCAAAAATGATTTTGGCTTCAAACATTTCAAAACGTCGTCTTTACTAGAAACGTTAAAAACGACGATTCAAAAAACGTTTTGTTTTTGTTTTTGTTTTTGTTTTTTGTTTTTTTTTTTAAATTGCACATCTGACTATCCCATCGAATATATGAGCCCAAGGCCCAATACTACTTCTCCTTCCTTCCTATGGCTAAATTAAAACCTTCCGCGCCGACACCTATTCGTGTTTGCCGCTGCACTTCACAGACTATAGTAATCAATTGACTTTTCTCTTCTCCTTTCTCAAGCTTGGCATCGTAGATTGGGTTTGATCTATTGAAACATTAGTTTTAATTAATTTATCGATGCTTAAATTGAATCAATTGAGCTATTTAACTTCGTACGTTGAGATTGTAGATTGATTAACTGTTTGATGTGTTGAAAACTGATTTTTTGGGAGCTATCTTGGTAGGTGAAGGAAACGGTTTGATTTTTATTTACATCCTTGAATTTTTTCATTAGTATAAGGCTATTGTTCCTCCAAAATAAAAACCCCCAAAAGCTTCATTCCCATTTTCGCTCTTACACGACTCTTTCTCACTGAGTGGAAAGAAACAACGAATTTAGTAAAAACAAATTATTGGGAGTTGTTTGAGGCAAATGCTTGCTGAGGCAATTTTTTCCGGACTAAGAGATGGAGAGTTGATCTATTTAAATGAAGAAATGGATGATGTGAGACATTAGAATAATTAAGAATCTGCTTGTGCTCTATTTTAAATTTGGGTAATCTCTAATATATTTTAAAATTCTAGACTGAAGTCACTGCAAGCCTAATAAAAACATTGTTCTTAAACGTTAGAAATCCATAACACCTTTTTTTTTTTAAATTGTTAAATGATTAGAAGCAACTATACCATTAGAAAGAAAAAATGGGTAAACTTAAAATCTATACTTATTCCAAAGCTTTTTTGAAATAAGTAACAACAATGCTATCTTCGATTAAACATGTTGAAAATCGATTATGAATTTTCTTCCTATAATTAGCTTCTAATCGAAGTCAAAACCAATTCAGAGCAATTTTATTCACCCGCACTACAATCAATCAGAATTTAAAAGAGTATAATTATAGTGTCAATTGAATAGAAAAGTTCATTAAAATTAAATAAAATAAAAAGAAAAGAAAAACAATGGATGACACGGGTTTCGAACGTGGGGTTGAGGGTAGAATGTAAATTTGAACTAGCTCACAATTGCCACATGTCGATCATCGAGTAATGTTTCAATTGCCACGTGCCATTCACTTGGGCATTTGTTTTTGTTCAATTTTTATGACACCTGCCATGAATCTTCACTAAGTATATACTTTCTATTTTAATAGATATAGATTAGTTGGCTTTAATAAAATAGGTTGCGAAAAATTGACTGGTCGGGTGTCAATTCAGTTAAGCTCAACACACCTACAACTCGGGAAAGCTTAACCAGCCCACATACAACTCCGTAAATGACTTTTTTAAGCTCTACAAGAGCCCACAACTCGGGAGACAAGTCGGTCAAGCTCAACGAACCTACAACTCCGAGAAAATCAACTCATTGAGCTCAACAAGCCTACAACTTGGTAAACAATCTTTTAAGCTCTACAAAACTAGCAACTCGCTAAGCATTTCTATAAGCAATACAAGACTACAACTCGGGACTCTACTTGGTAAGCTCAATGAGCCAACAACTCGAGAATCAACTCGATAAGCTCAACAAGCCTAGAACTCGCTAATCTTAATTAACATTTGGAAGTTGAAGATATTGTTCGATCCCTGCTAAACCTGGATTAATCGCGACTTCTAGTGATCTCTGAGAGAATTGGCACAACGAGATTTTACTTGCTCTCTAAAAACTAACAAGAATATTCCATTCCAAAACTACAAACAAACTGTCAATAGACAAGGGCTGATTTTTGGACAAAATGAACAAAACCTCTAATAGGTTGGGAGTAAATGTGTCCGTTAAACCTCACCTTATTAAAGGTTTTGTTCACTTTGTCTAAGCTTTCTTTTGTCCAAAATCAATGGGAGTCGATGGACGTATTCACAAATCATAACTTAGAGCACAATGTCAATTATAGAATTGGACAAAATCACCTATTTCAACTTCTTCGAATCACTTTTTAGCAACTTGAGAAATCAACAATTGGTCGCAAGAACTCTCACTAATGAAATTCCTAATTTTGAAAAGCCTGCTCGATATGTAGAACCCTAAGAGCATACTAAATTTAGTTACTTCAATCATGACAATCATTCATGCAGATATATATGTCTAGTGCACTATCACCAATATAAAACCCTCTGCTATATTTAACGATTGACTAGTTTTTTCAAAGTTTTTCAATATCATCAATTAGGTCCTCTATTTATTTCTTGACACACATTCATTCCTAAGTGTTTTCTTAGTCACTAGACTGAAACTGATTTTCCTAAACAACACTTTTGCAAATTTCTCAACATCGCCACTTAACTTCAAACTCCTTTTCTTTTCATGCATTTTTCTTCATTCACTTTTTACTAGTTTTTCCATAATCTCCAAAGAAGCTATTGCAACAACCAATTCCGACAAGGAAAAGCCGATCCTCTTATAAATCCTAATAGGAAATAAGTCCAATTATATGTCCACTTAACATTTATTATCAGCCTATCATATATTCCTCTACATCTCACTAGCTAGCTTACATACAAACAAAACCAAAAACCAGAAACCAGAATCAATTTTGATACAAATTGTCTGAGAAATTAATTAAGAGCCAAAATTCAAGCCAAATTAATGTCTGAAAGATTAAAATAACTTAGAAAGTTTAACTTGGAAGAACATGAGCCGTCTTGATTTTACTAATTATGCAGTTTTATCCGTTTTTGCCACGGTTAGATAGATTATGACAAATCGTGTGTTTATGCAAGCAGAAACAATAAAGTGCATAAATAAAGTACACACGATATTTTTTACGTGGTTCGAAATCAATACGAAATCTACATCCACGGGACCTCGTCCAGAATCGTTTCACTATAATAAAGGTTTACAAGTACATGGAATTTTCCCACGGCTCATCTCTTGCTCGCCTCACCACCACTAATCTCAAGTCGGTGGAATGTTCCCACGGCTCGCCTCCAACTCGCCTCACCACTACTCAATCGGTAAACCTAAAGTGAAACTACTCTACTTCTTACAACTGCAAGTATATGGAATTTTCCTAGGCTAACCTCGACTAGACCTCACCATAACCCCTCGAATGAATAGAGCATTTCTATAGCCTACAACTATAGGATTCTTTTCTCAACAATCGATTTTCACTATTACAATATTCCTTGATGAATGAATTAGTGAACTTTTCAGTACAATGAAAATCCTAACAAGAAGACTAAGATATATCTTGTGAAAATCTTCAAATGGTAACGTTGTGTTCCGCCTTCTTGTGAAAAAACTGGTCCGAAGGACAAGAAGAAAGCAACTGCCGAATTGCTTTTTATAATGTCTCAATAGAATTTTTTTCAATGACTCCAAAATAGGAATCAACTTCATGAAAGAATATTTTCCTAATATTCTTTATAGGAAAAATAATATATTTTCCTAATTTATCTTGGTTTAAATCTTCACAATAATATTCC
Organism: Oxalis stricta; assembly: GCA_024708375.1. Taxonomy (NCBI): domain Eukaryota; kingdom Viridiplantae; phylum Streptophyta; class Magnoliopsida; order Oxalidales; family Oxalidaceae; genus Oxalis; species Oxalis stricta. The sequence continues at coordinate 10,101 of JANIEQ010001017.1, read as the reverse complement.
TAATCAATTTTGGTCAAAGATGACAAACCAATTAATACGACATTGATTCGGTCAAATAATCATGTCGTTACACAACTCTAACATGCTTGAAAGGATACACCACTTAATTTGTTTACGAAAATCAAGTGATTCCACTAACTCATTTTTTCGATGTTCTGTGGAATTATTCCGGTCAAAAGATTATTCGACATATATATTCAAAAATCGTGTAGATCTTGCAGAGATGTTACTTCCACAGAAATTTCCCGAATAGACTATTCGAAGAAAGGTTCTATTCCTGTTATTGTTAGACCATGTATCCCTAATCAAGAAGGTATACAAGCTCCAATGACTCTGAAATAGAGAAATCGGACAACACAACTACAAGAAACAAAACTCAAAACCTCATAACTGGAACAATCTGATAGTCATATTCGTGCTTAAGTTTGATTCAAATACTGAGGCTAAATGTTGGTATCTAATGTGTTTGGATCTTAATAAACTAATTTTGGTTTCGATTTAGTACTAAGGATTCACTCACAATATCAATGCAACAATAAAAAGGCTTAATTTAAAAATTGGAAAAATAAAGATGATGAACTTTTAAAGAGTAAACAACAATTATTGATTCAATTTCATTCAAAAGCTCATAAGAGAACGGAAAAGGGAAAGAAAAAGACCTTATATACTGATCTTTTACTACCCTAGACGTCATAATTCGAATTAAAATTATTGAAAATGAAATTAGAGATGATTTTGCATAAGGACAACGAAAAGCAAAGAGGAAACCACTATGTGGTTTTACTAAACCTAGTCTACACAAAGTGACAAAAATGATCAAAACGGCCAATTTTTTCCTTGTCTCTAATTCTTCTCAACCATTTAAACCTCTCGGATGAAATGGTAAAAGCGTTAAAGAATAAACAAATTACTGCTGCAACTTGAACTTGATTTCCCAAGAAGCAACTCACATTTGAGCTTGATCTTTAACTTGTAGGTTGACTTTCGATTCAGGCTTCCCAAATGATAATGTACCATTGTCGCAAAATTTAACCACCCTATATACTGATCTTTTTCAACAAAACTTCTACATTTCATCGACTTAAACTGAAATCTGGAATCAAGTAGAAAAATAAACTAAACTAGATGCATTTGGCACCATAACCATTTCCGAGAGCTCTCATCATCAAGTCTTCATACAAACATCTTCACAAACATCAATGTGAACTTTCTAAAGCAAAAGCCCCATAAAAACAACTTACAAGAGTAAAGCCCCCAATTTAAGCAATATCATATAATGAACATTCGACAAATCGAGCATACATTTTATTTTCTACTACTTAATTGATAAAATTGACTCTACCATTAGATTTGGAGCATCAAAACGACTCGAAATGGACTTTTGAATCGTCAAGTTTCATCAAGTACAGACAAGAATAGACTAAACCCTAATTTTATTCTCGAAACGAACTAAGAACAAGAGTAATGTCGCACGAAACCCAATCACATTTGAGGCTTTTTACCGAGGGAATTGTAATCGAATTACCCATTTTGGTGGTGTCGTTGACATCATCTCTAGTCGATTCAACTATCTCTCGATGTCCGCCGATTATCGTCCTATTCAGTGAAATCTTTATTGCATTTTGGGAAAGATAAACCCCAGAAAGTGCAGCGACGTCCTTAGATTTCCGTGCATATACGAATGAGTCCTTAATCTTTTGACAAATGTGCTTTCTTATCCTCGACAATCAGCTTTGCATAGTCTTCCGAAATCTTCCCTTCATTGCCATTAATTGACCTTGTCTTCATTTCCATTAACTTAGAATACTTCAATTCACTCAGAGAATTTCAACAAAGGCCCGATCCCTTCTTTTGACAACTTTTTCCATTGGAGATTTTTTTTCTTCAACTGCAAGCTTCTCTTCCTTTGTTTTCTCAACTTTCTTCATTTCGAACACGTTAAGCTCTCCACCAAGTTTTGGATTGCGGGTTCCATAAAACAAACCAATTCAATAGCTTTAACATATTGGAGAATTGTGTTTTGACCATTTAATGCCCCTTTGCTCATGATCTCTTGAATCTCAAACATTCCAACACTAACTTCATCAATGGAATGCATAAAATCTATCGATAGAGCAAAGTTCTTTGGGATTACTATAATTAGAATTTTATTCGAAATAAAAATCGGTATTCAGAGATTCCTCGGACTTTATCCTATCCATGGTGGAATTTCGACAACCAAGTCATTGACCAACATCAAGGGACTTCAACTTCGGACCATTGAGCATGAAAGGAGGGAGATTACCCAAAGAGCTTATTCGTCCAAGGTCCAAAATCTCAATTGCTTGTAAATTTTAAAATGATATGGGTATATTACCAACAAAGGTGTTGTTTCTCAAATATAATTATGGTTAATAAGTATGACCATAATTCTCCCAAAAACGGAAAATTCACACGATAAACAATTCCCTTTGAGAATCATAATGTCCATTGAAAAGGAAACAATTTTGTTGAGATAAAAAACATGGTCATGGAGGCGGAGGCGGCATCGGGTGTTATTACTTGATGTTAACCAGCTCTATTCTATTTTTGACTTTGAATAAACATAACTAGGGGTGTCCATGGTTACGGTTCAAATCGAAAAACCAAATCGAACCGCACGGTCTAGTTTAGTTTAGTCCGGTTTCAAAAGAAAAAATTTATATTTTGGTTTGAACCGAACCGAACTGTTTTAATAATAGTTTAGTTTGGTTTAAAATATTTTAGTTCGGTTCAAACCGATTAAAGCCGAAAAAAACTGAAAATAAGCCATTAAATGTTTTAGCCCATGGCCCATTAATTAATCCATAATTAGGTTTAGGTGTTTTTATAATCCGTATTTTGTTGAAGTGAAGATTAATTTTTTTCTTCCGGTTTTAAGAATATATATATTTTGAGTTTATTATTATGTGAAATTTATAAATGTAATACGTTCTTTTATAATTTTTGTTTTACTGCTTTAAAAGTACAGGTTACGGTGCATTCAAATGAAGTTGTCATTTTATTATGCTTTTAGTTTTATTATGAAGATGAGATAATATTTTATTTTGTAAGCTACTTATTTATTTGAATGTTAGTTTCACTTTCTATTATCGGATGTTAAATGCGTATTATTTAGATATTTTGCTACGTTCCATTTATACAGATTATTGATTCTATATGTTAAAATTTAGTTTGAACCGAACTAAACCGAACTAAACCGTTTTATATTAGTTTGGTTTGGTTTGGTTTGAAACTAGAAAACAATTCGGTTTGGTTTGAAAAATCTCAAACCGTTTTGAATGTGGTTCAGTTTGGTTTGATATCCAAACCGGACCAAACCGAACCATGGACAGACCCTAAACATAACCGAAGTGAGCCTCGTGTTTTGAAAAAGAAAGGGGTAATATAAAATGAGAAGTTGAGTGATATTTGGGTCTGCCATAGTGGTTGCGTGGGTTTTTGAGTTTTGTCCGTGTAAAAGGTCCATCATTTTATGTCACATGTGACCTTTATGGTAGAGTTGACCTAAATATCTAGAAATATAAAAATTAGTAGCATTTTATTCTTTTTGTCTTTAGTACATGTTTTTTAGATTTTTTATTTTGTCTAAAAAATATGACTTTCATTCATAGTTTAGATCAAATATGTTATATTTTTCATGTTACAATATTCTGTAGTCAATATCTTAAAATCATGTATTGAGAGACGGATGGAGTATTTGCTTAAAAAATCGGAAGTTACATTATTCATTGATTTGTTGAACCATGCACAAACCTAGTTCTTTCTTGATTTTCACCCTTTGAAACTTGACCTTACTTCCTTTCATTCCTGGAAACCTTATATTAAATACCTTTATATACAGTTGTTAAACTTAGCTAGCTGATTCTACAAGTTACTTAACAGCAGCGTCCAAGTTTTCTTATTTGTTAAGTGTTGATCGGTTGAACTTGAGTAGTGATCTCTTCTATGACCTGCCAAGATCAGTCCTCTGCTCTACCAAGTCGGCATCCTTAATTCAGATAATTGTTATTATTCGTACGAAAATACATGATACTTCTTTTCTTATATAATTTACGTATATAGACAAGGAGGTATGTATTTTCAGACAGAGGAGAGAATAAAACTAGCCTATTTATCAAAAAAAAAAAAAAAAAAAAAAAAAGCTTTTTCTTCATAATATAAAACATTCACAAATTAAACTTATACAAAGTACCATTTTCTCATATGCTTTGATCTCCTCTACATTGGTCATGCCTGAATCCTTTTTAATAACATTTCTGACCTGTATACCCTCTCCTGGTTAGGATCTAGCTAGTTCATAGAGATTTGCCTGAATCTCCTTCACATAATCCTTCACACAAGCCCTACTTCAAAGTAGCAATTTATAAATACAAATAAAAACTCACAAATTACCTTGAATAATGTTATTACATATAGCAGAAGGTGTGTCAATTATAAACTAGCTTTTACTATTCTCAAACTGAAACATACAAAGCATACACCAATAAAACCAACTGTCATATTCTCAAGCCTTTTCGCAATCTTCCTCCTTAAACGACACAGTCTTGGCTTGTTTATCATATCCAACAACGAAGTTCATCTGAGCCAAGTTACCATAGATTGCCGGCGCCCCATTATCATTTCCCTTAAATGTAAAACACATTACTTCATCGGAAACCGCTACTGAAAGTGGTAATGGCTTAAGAGGGATATCAGCATTCTTGAAATGCACAGTAATGTTAGGAATTTTCACATTAGGATCATCAATTTTGTAACAAGGTTTCATCATCAAATTATTAGGGTCGCCAACAATAGTCGCGTTAATAGAATCAGAAACAGCCGATTGCAATTTTTCAACGAAAATTGATGGCAAAAGAGTTAATGTGGTTCCAGAATCAATGATCATGTTTCCCTTTGAGGTACCTATACATGTACCGTTTGATGTAGTCGAATCTCTTACTTCCAACAGTTATGGCTTCTAACCTTAGGAAGTAGAAAGTTTCTGGAAGACCTGGAAAAGGGGAGTAGAGACGACACCAGAACCTGAAATGACTGCATTTAGTACCGAAATTCACTGTGCTAGCCCCCGATCCATTGGTATTGAATGGAACTAGGCAATAGGAAAATTTTCCGGAAATTGAAGAACCCATTTGGGAAATTAGAGAGGATGGACCACCTCTAGCCCAACTATTCCACTTGTTTTAGGATTAAAAGTTCCCTGATCACTATGGCCGCAACCAATAACCGTATTCGGAAGAGCCACGGGACGTCCACTAGTCGAGTCTAGGGTTAGGGTTTCAAAGGCAACGTTTCCGTTAGAGAATGATTTATCACCATAACTTACTTGATACAAACACGATTTAGAATCGCTGCAACTTCTCCCTTGTCCTATCCACTCGCATTTCTTCGACTCACAAGAGATGTTTCGGAATGTTTTTGACAACTTTGGATCGAAAGAGGAAAATCCTGCTTGAAACAGTCGTTACACGGCTTGCATTGGGTCCATATAATGTCACTACCGGTATCAGCTATCGCAAATGTGCTGAAAGGTGGGGAGCCAATTGAGAAATTCAGAACGTAGGATCCTCCAATAGAGATTATTGGGGCTGATGCCTTATTCTTAAAGGAAAATTTGTGAATTCTTTTGGGCGCGGTGAATAGAATTGCGAAAGGAATTGGCTACGTGTTGATAGTGAGTTTCAGAAGCATTGTAGAGGGGAGATTGAGGCGAATCTCGGTGAATCATTTTGATTCCGAAGCCACCTGCTTGAGCTTCTAGGAAAGATAGAGTAGATAAACAAAGAATTGAGATTCCGATAACCAAGGTGGGACAGAAAGTAGTAGCCATTGTGAAAAATATTTTCAGGGTGGTTTTGGTGAGATAATACAAGAGTTGGAATGTGGAGTACCAAATTTATAGCACGAATATTTTTTATAAAAAAAATTCACTGTGTCAACAATATCTTGCAAGTTTTTTCCAAATATGGAAAAACGACTGGTCTAGCTTATCTGACTCCCTGATTCTCTAGTATCTCTTTTTTTAGTGTATCTGGCTACTTATAAGCTAGTTAAAGGGAATGTATCAGAATTCTTCTAATTTTAAAAACGTATTTTCTTTTTATTTGACTAAAATTTATTCAGTAATGTGAATGCACTTTTAATTCTTTTAGGGATTTGATTTTAACAAAATCAACTTTTGAGTCCATTCCAAAAAGTCGCTCCATACATATCACCATCGCATCCAATATTTTTTTATTAATTATTTTTTTAGTTTAAAGAAACTATATTTTATTAATTGTAAATTTACTCCTTCTGTTCTAAAATAAATTCAAATTTTTATATGTAAATTATAGTCATGAAAACTTCAAACTGTATTTTAAACGAAGTGTAATAACAATGAACTTCCAAAGAAATACCTTTTCGAGTAACATTGACAGTTCAATTTATTACCTCAAGAATGTGAAGAAGTGAAATCTCGAAATTCAAATAATTAATCATATATTAGTATGCTCCAAAGAGGTCAAAGTTTTAACTTTCAATTAAAAAATCAATATCATTTTTACTATTAGGACATGAAATTCGGCTTCGATTAGAGTACTAAAAAAGGATTATAAATAATATTTGAAAAATACACGAAATTACAGAAGGGATATCAAAAAAAAATATTTAGTTACTTTAATTTTATCCAACATTTTGACCAATGTCGTACTTGAAGTTCTTTCGTCGTGTAGAAACTCAGTTTTCAAAATTCGTTTTCCCTTAAAATTGGATGAAGCATTTAGAGTTTTAATTTATTTATTTTACAGAAATACCATAGAAAATAATGTTTATGCATAAGATATATAAACTACCACAAATAAAGTTATCACCAGGAATATTAAAAATATATGCGTAAAAAACGCCATACTAATATATATTAATCGTTAGGTGGAACAAAGTTATTATACTTAATCCGTATCAAAAGTAAACTAGCTTTTACATACTTCAAAATTGAAAAACCAATAAAAACATACACAAATATTAAATTAAAATACCAAAGACAAACCATCCGTCTACATGTTCTCAAGCCTTTCCACAATCTGCCTACTTAAACGACACCGTCTTCTCTTGAATATCATATCCAACAAGGAAGTTCATCTGAGCCAAGTTACCATAGATTGCACCATTATCATTACCCTTGAATGTAAAACACATTACTTCCTCAGTAACAGCGGCGAACGTATGTAACGGCTTAAGCTGGAACATCAGCATCCTTGAAGTGCACGGTGATGTTAGGAATTTTCACCATCAGTCAGGATCATCAAGTCTGTAGCAAGGACTCATCAAATTATTAGGATCGTAAACAGGAGTTGCCATTGATTGCTAACTGCCCGGATCCTTTAGAATTAAAGGGAACTAGACAATAGGAAAATTTCCCAGAAATTGAAGAACCCATTTGAGAAATTAGAAAAGGTGAACCACTACCTAGCCCAACTATTCCACTTGTTTTAGTATTGAAACGTGCCCTGATCGTTATGACCACAGCCAATAATAGTCTTTGGGAAAGCTACGGGCCGTCCACTCGTGGATTCTAGGGTTAGGGTTTCAACAGCAACGTTTTCCATTGGAGAATGATTAATCTCCATATCTTACTTGATACAAGCACAAACCTGAATCATCACAACTAGTTCCTTCTCCAACTGACTGACATTAATCGGACTCGCACGCAATGTTTCGGTAAGTTTTTGAAGATTTCGGATTGAAAAGTGGAAAATCCTGCTGGAAACAATGGTCGCAAGGCTTGCACTGTGTCCAAATAAGGTCACTGCCGGTGTCAGCTATGGCTAAAGTGCTGACAGGCGGAGAGCCGATTGAGAAATTCATTACGTAGGACCCACCAATAGAGGTTACTGGAGCCGAGGCCTCGTCCGGAGAGAATGACGACTTAGAAGAAGCGGCTTTGCGAAGAATGTGATTGTCTCGTTGGATGGAATTGCGAAAGGAATTGGCTAAGTGTTTGTAACGAGATTTAGAAGGGTCGTAGAGTGGTGATTGTGACGAGAGTCCTGAATCAACCCATAATTCTGTTGAGCTTCTAGGAAATTGGATAAAGTAGATAAACAAATAAGTGTGGTTCCTAGGACTAAAGCGAAAGAGTAAGAAGCAGCCATTGTGAAGTTATCTGTATGTTATTGGACGAGACTATGCTAGAATAGGAATATGGACTTTTCACTTATAGTAAAGAAATTAATAGACTAAAATCTGATACAATTAATGGTAATTATTAGGAAAGATATATAATCCATTTCACATTCTGTTGATTCAGAAACGTTTTTTTTTTTTTTTCCCTTTACGATAGTAATTTCTTGCAAGTTTTGTTTTAATTGGGAAAAACCTAAGTATTCATTATTTTTGTCTAGCTTCAGTGAACGTCCATATCAGAATGAATATTCTCTAATTACCTTAACATTTTGATTTGACTAAATCACATGCTCATTTTAAGTATGTAAAATGTGAGTGCATTTTGAAGATGTATTTTGATATTGATTTCCGTTTTGAAATGTGCTTAAGTTTTCCAAAATCTAACTCTTGATTGCATGCCTGCCAAAAAGATATTAATGCGCTTAGCTTCTGTAAATTAATAAAATATGTACATTAATTACTTCATCAGTTACAATTTTGAAACTTTTCAAGTAACCTTGACTTTTCAATTATATCAAGAGGATCTGAACAACTGGAATCACTTTTTTAATAAAAGAATCTGAACCAAAATAAATTACCTGAGATTTAGCATTTTATAGGGAGAGACTCTTTTTTTTCCCTTAATTAAATAACGAGAGAGATATCAAATCTTTATTTTTATAAAATGAAATCCGCTTGCATGCATTACTTGGATATATTGAAAAATTGTGATAAAAAAGGTGATGTAGATATGGCTCAGTGACCAGTGCTAAATTTGAATAGCTTCTATAAAATTTTAGCATATCTTTCTCTTTTCTTTGAATCCTCCTAATTTTGTATCTTAAATTTCCCTTTTCTTGTCAATCCAGAATAATGGGCTAATGGTTCGTTCTCCTTCAAATTATTGAGGAATGTCCAAAAACATTTCAGTTCGTGTGGTTATTTTGAGAACAAATAATTGAATCTGAGGTAGAAAATGGACACATTAAGTCGGACCACTTGAAATGGATTGGAACAAACCGAATTGATGGGTTTCAAACTTTGGTGGTTTTGATCGATGAAAAAGCTTAAAAATTTTACTACAAAACCTACTGAAACTGATCGAACTATGAACCTAACAACTGTATACTGGTCTCATGATGGTTGAGAGTTGAGACGCATCACCTATACATCCATCATAAACTAAACTATATATTACAATTAGCAAATCTGCACAATCCACCAAAATACAATTCAACAATTAGCAACAACCACCTTTAGCTTTTGATTAAACACTCGGCTCGATCGTATTCTAAAAGAGTATCTAGGATTAAAACATCTAATCAAGGTTGGCACAATGAAGAAAAAACAGACAATTTAGCTTGATTAAGGTTTCTTTTAGACAAATTATCATGACGTCATTCGCTCACGAGCAATTGAAGTCGATAAAATTCCGAGATCACACGATTCAAGAATGTCAATGCTACAGATTCACACTCTGAGATGATTTCTCATGACAGAAGACGAGCTATAATACCAGCTGCTAGATTTCAGATGTTCCAACAGAAAGGGCTGCGTGTGAGTCCCTAAGATTTCTCAAGTTCCCACAAAACTTTGCAACATGTAAGCAGAACAGAGTGGGATTGATTAGCAAATTCTAATCAATATACTAATTCTTTTAGTTTCTCATTATTTTTTTAGAATCAAGTTTATCTAAATACCAAAGACCGTTCCTGGAGGATTATACTATCTAATTCATGACTTATGCAAAGTTGTCAATAAACCCATAAGTAAAATCTCGGCATTTTCAATACATAATGGTTTTGTCAAACGTGGTTTCGGTTTATATCGTAAAAAATATAACATCTTCTAAATATAATTTTAGTATATCCCCTAAAGCCCTCAACTCTGTAATGTATCAAGAAGGCCATCGGCATACCTTCAAAAGCATCTTATATGCTT
>JANIEQ010001015.1:0-10375 GCA_024708375.1 Oxalis stricta | reverse complement strand
ACCAACTCATCCAATCATCTAAAATCATATTCAATCATTCAAAATCATAAATAATTAAACACAAAATCAAATCAAGAGCAAGCTCGAACAAAAACGAAAAAAGTTAACGCAACCTTTTATTATTTTAAAGTGTTATCCATAGTTCTATAAGATGGATACTAGAATGCAGAATTCTTATCGAAAAAATAAGAATTTTTTTGGGTTTGAGGCTATTTCCGAGGGTCTTTTTACTATTGTCAAGGGTTTTTTGATTTTTTTTTTTTAAAAATGGCCTAATTTATATTTATAATGATATTTTCTTTAAAAAATTCAATATTATTGAATTGTGATTACATTTCATATATGATTGGAACTTTTAATTCATGATTTAACCTATTTTTAATATAAAATAAAATCTCTTGACAATAATAGTAAAAAGTCCCTTGAAAATAGCAATACCCATTGTTTTCTAGTCCAGTCTAGTGAGAACAGCAGACGTGGTAGGATTCCATAATCTTAGATTGTTTATAAGTACTCCATATTTTATGCATCTTAGATTGTTTATACATTTTTTACACACATCTAAATATTTATGTGTCGTGGCTAATTGAACAACGAGAGCAAATAGATGATGCTTCACCATCATATGGAATTCAATCATTTCCATGAACGACTAATGCTGGGAAGACTATTTCCTGATGTTGTAGCACATTTTGATATTCAATAAAATTACAGTAATATTTTGTGAGCTCACAAGAATTTATGAGTATCAAATACTCGATCATTGAAACCTCGATCTCGTAGAAAAAAAAGACTATTGAATCTAGTACAATGCCTAAAGCAAATTACATTTAAGAAATACAATATTTGTTATCTGGTCGAGTACAATCATTTTGATTTATGATGAAAAATACACCCATTACATATTAAACACGCTTATTCATATCAATTTCCTTTTACTGTAAAAGTTTCTACCTTATTTTATGTCTAGATAAGAGAATACACAAACTCATAATTTAGCCAATTGTTGACTGTAACTTGGATCCATGCAAACCACCACCTGCAACATGAAACGCATAATTTTCAATACGTTGTAGGACATCGTCGTTGAAAAGCAAAATACTTGACTTGTAAGATAAGAAAACTTGTTGGTTACACACTAACCTTTCCAACACTTTTACCAGAATGAAGGTACTCGACAGCATCAGCAACCGCTCCGACACCCACAAATTGTTTCGGGTCAATGGAGACCTTGAGTTTTCCCGACGCAAAAACTTCAAATAGTCTGTCCAGATGCTCTTGCCATAAATGACCATATTGAACCAGGAAAAACCCAGCCTACATATATTCATATTAATTAAACTAAACTATGAAGAATATGAATCCAAAATTATATATCAATATTCCAACTAATGGGCACATACCACAGTCTGACTTTTTGCTAGTATCTTCTCGCAAAGACCAGTATAGTTTGATGGTGTCCAACCATGCTCTCCTTGATACTGAGAAGGTACAAATTTCAATTGTGTTGAAGCCACTTATGATCGTTCGAACAAAAATTGCAATCAAACAAAATAAAGGAGCAATAACGGCGTATGAAAATGCCTTCACGTAAGGGGATAGATATCTTGGCCATTTGCAATGTCAAAAATGCCGAATGTTTCGTGGAAAATTTGAATCAGTCACACTACACAAGAGAACTAGAAAAGTAACTGAACACATGAGAGACCTTTCCAACTCTAGTGAAATAAAAGTTAATTTTTTGGAAAATCTGTTGGGTAGAATGTGGATTTTAAACACTGAGAAAACAATATTGTGCTAGTGAGAAGGGATGAGAACCTGAGAAATCATTCCGATCACAATCAGTCGTCCATAAACTGCCAGAGCATTTAAGCACAGTTTGAACATGTCGCCACCAACTGATTCATAGATGATATCAAAACCTTTGGGGAATTCTTTCTTTAGAACCTGGAAAATTTGAACTGTGTAAAAATTCCTTGAATTTATTTAAGAAAACTACATGCATCTGCACACTACAAGAGTAAAACCTATTCCATAGAATGAGTCAAGATGGAGGTTAATAACACCATTCGGATGTGCTGAAATCATGAATTCAGATAATCACGACAAGAAAAAGATTAGTAAGAAAACAGAACAGAGTCTTACAGTTTTGATATCCTCGGCTTTGTAGTCGATAACTCTATCAACTCCTAATTCTTTCAAAAGCAAAGCCTTTTCTTTACCTCCACAAGTTGCAACTACAGTGTTTCCAGCTAATTTTGCAAGCTGCACAGAGAAGTCAAAGATATATTGTCAATTGTCACATTTCCTCAGAACCCAAAAAACAAAAACTGAAAGTAGGAACATAAATGTACTTGGCCCACATCCTTTGAACTGAGAAAATGTAATTCATTAACTGCTTTATTACACAACTGTAGTCAAACTAACAATGAAACCGTTTGGCTATTCTCTACCTGGACCGCAAATTGCCCAGTACCACCAGCAGCAGCTGTAACAAGAACTGCACTACCAGATTTCATCTGTCCAGCCTGAAAGTCGCACAAGAGAAAACTAGTGTGATAAGAAGTCAACGCGAAATAGAAAAAAATAATGCTTTAATGTAACATTTCCATGAGACTCTAACGAGGCCTGAGAAACAGAATGATAAAAAGTATAATACTAGATTTAACGAAGATATGATGCATAACCTTTTCTAAAGCGATTGATGCCGTCAGCCCTGACGTTAGCATGCCAACTACTTCGGGATCTGGTCTTGGCACAGGAAGTATATGTTTTGATGATACCTGTTGTAAAAAGATTTATGGATTCTAAACTCAATTCCTGACTAGGTAGAAAGAAGAAACAAGGGCGGAAGGACTATCTGAAAAATCAAGAAAAATGCATGGACATGGGCTCACCGTTACGAATTCAGCATAACTTCCAAAGTCATAATGGCAGCAGGAGTGCCAACTTTCAAGTGAGTCACAGAATTCCCTACAGCTGCAATAATTCCAACTGCCTGCCAAAAGAAAAAAAAGCATTGTGAAAGAGATCAGAGCGCATAAGTGAGAACAGTTCTCATGGATGCTTCTCCATAACAATGAAGCTTTCCATGGCATTTCAACTTATTACATTAACATACCTCAAAACCAGCATCCATCGGAAGTCGAGAGTTGAGTTCTTCATTACTTCCAGAGAAGTAGCGACCCGAGCTGTAATTGACCTGACAATCAGTTTATAAACATCCTCATTAGAATGTCCACATGCTCCCTGCACGTTATATTAATGCATTTGCATACTTATGAAGAGGAGAAGAGGTATTTCTAAAGATAGTCAAACAACAATACATGCTGGTAGCATATCACATCTCAATAGATTGGCATGGAAATTTTTTCTCCAGTAAGTTTGAGTAAAGATTGTTTGAGATGCGAATTGATACAATTTATGTTGACAAGTTGCAACTTCATAGGGAAATGTTAATTTAAGCGATGAAAATAATTAATGTTCGTAATAAATTATAGCCTACAAGACATGACATTTGGCTTAAAATATATAAGAAGCAATGATGTCCAAATCTTCAATTATTTTCCAATGAATTTTGGAGCAATTTCCTAGGCAGACAAGACAAGTCCTAAGCACCCAATTTTTGGGAAATATGGTGCCATAAAGCAGGCATTAGTGGGTCAACAAAGTCACTTGTGTCAAGAAGATACAGATACATACACACACACACACATATATACAAACAAACAATTCATAATGAGCCCCATTGATGAAACTGAAAACTTAGATAAAATTTGATGCGGGTTGATAAATATTCTCGAAGGAACATTAGGGAAAATGATGAACTTACATCACTAGCATTTACTCCGGCATAAATTATTTTCAGAAGAACTTGATGTGGCTTGATAGGTAATCTGAGTGATGTGCGCTGTATGCGGGTGGCATTACGAAAATTGTGATCCAAGGTGTGAACAACTCTGAAGAGACAGAAGGAAACACAAGAGTATCATGGCAAACATAGAGGTTATTCCGAAATGTAGACTTAAGGCTATCAAACATATACAGGCAGTCAGAAATTCCTGAGTATGACTAGTGGATTAGTCTATAATTAATCAATTACGTACGGAAGCACATTACCATGATACATTACTTACTTTAAATTTTAGCTTAATTACCTATGATCTATCAAAAATTGTAGGGAAGGTAGACCATTTAGTCCTAGTGGTTTTAGCTGAAATTTGATACTAGTTCTTTTGTTTTTAAACGTCTGAAATTGGTCCGATTGTTGAAGGAAAATAAAATTCAAAATAAGGACAATTCCAGGACATTTTAAAACGAAAGGAAAATATCAGATTCTGCTAGTACACAGTGACTAATGATTGGTGTATTATTCCAATTTTATAATGGATAAAATGGAAGTGTAAACAAACTCATCATAACTTTATAAAAACGAACTCATCATAACTTTATAAAAAAAAAAAAAAATTAGAAGTTTGAGACACTTTGACTTACATTTTCTCAAAATTTTGAGGAAGCTGCATGTTTAGAGGAGCTTTGAATGATAAATTCTTTTGGGAAGTTGAAGGACGCACCATGTATTCTTTTTTTTGCCTCGGCAGTAGGCCAATACAACATGCCTCGGCGATTGCTAATCCATAAGCATTCACCGCCTTTGCTCTCGTCATTAATAAGCTCAAAAGCTCCTATAAAGATCATAATTATTGAAATATAAAGTTCCGTCATTCATGGTGAGAAGAATAACCAAGATGCAAACGATATTTATCCTCTTATTCATTTAAACATCTTAATTCAAACTATTAAGAATACATTAACGTAACTTTTCCACAGTAGAATAGACATTATAAAAAGATTATTTTAGTGCAGCACCAGATTTAGGCCGGTAAAGAAAAACTTAATGCATACTTCGTTTTAAAAGAAAATGCATAAATTTTACCTTTCACCACCATCTCCAGAGGTATATAGCCACCCATTCGATCAATAAATTTAGGATCAATTTTTTCAGCCAGCTCAGTTTTTATAAACTGCATGAGAATTTACAGGAAAATGCTGATAATAAGTCCAACAATAAAGGAACTAATTGAATAGCATCAACAGCGCTCCAAACAAATTTTTCACTACTCATAGACATCACATAAGAAAACCACAAGGACCTCAAGACACTTAAGTTGTTGAATGCTAATTTTATCAGTTCCATAGCGTTTCACAATATTCTAAAATGCAAACTTTACCAGAAGAGACAAAAATAAGGAAAATGAGGGAGAATGCCATACATCGTAATGCATACACGGACTAACAGAATTTATCATTTTGGCTAGAATTAGACGGAGCTACAATCAGGGTGCATGAAATATGGGGCGTGGGTGATTGCAGTCATAAAAGCCAAAGGCAAAGCAAAACCAACAATAGCAACTATATATCTGTGTTTTGCGATGTGGTTGGGGAAAGCCAACTTGTTCTACAGCTTCTCTGCCTAGTGCTTCGATAAAGCACTGAAGGGATTACTAACAATTATGGAAGGGAGATATAATGTAGAAATGAAGAAGCATCCAGCAACACCTATGAAATCTTTAACAAATATCTAGATCATATCAAATGGAAACCCAATGAGACGAACAACCGGAAGGACCTCGAAACCAAAAGTGAGTAGGGGATCATGGGCAGAAGCAACTCGTAATAAGTAATAGACACTTTTAAGCAGAAATAAACATAGCATTGTAATCACAACTCTTCCCCATCATCCATTTTCCTTTCGGTGATTATTTCGCCAAATGCTGAAATTCCAACTATAAAACGCAGAATTTTTAAAAGTACATTACCTCAGGGCAAAGCACATTAATACGAATTCCTTGACGTTTGTAGAGAGCAAGAGACCTAGTAAACATGACAACACCACCTGAGTAGAAGCAAGAAGATTACATTTCCTCTTTTACATTACAATAATGCAATTTACCCTTCCAAAGGAAAGAAAAAGGGGACATCATAACACAACAAACCTTTAGAGCCAGAATATATGGGATCAAAGTACATTGGGTAAAGACCAGAAGCAGAACCCATATTTATGATTACTCCAGGCTTTTTCGCTGCTTGCATGATTGTAATCTGTTTGGAGACAGGTATAATGATCAGATATTTCCATCCATAAATAGTTACTTAGGCAAACATAAATCCCTATTATCAACAACACATGTATGTTCTGACAAGAATTAAGATTTGAAGTTAGTTCTTAGTTCTACTTTATTCTGGTTCTAATACGAGAGGAAAGAACTTCTGAAGTAATTTATAGAATTATAATTACAAGTGTTGATCATGAATGTGCGTTATCAATAAAGGTTACAAGACACCTATGAATGAAACCAGAAAGAAAAATATGTTTAGATCAGAATGGCTTTGTATCTAAATTTTTCAAACCACGTGCACATATCACAGCATTGAAACCATTTCTCAGATACTCGCTTGTTAAGATTGAGACCTAAATGACATCAAGGAAGCTACTTTTAGCAGTATCAAGTCATTTGGATTAAGTCGATTAGTACAAGCTTAGTCGAAATTCTTGCTTACCGCAATTCGAGTGCAATCAATAACTGCAATCAAATTCACATTCAAAGCATGTCTCCATGAACGAGTGCCATCAGTTTGATCCTTTTGAAATGGAATGGAAGTAGGAATTCCGGCACTGTTAATACAGATATCCAGCCCTCCATAGGTCGCGACATGCTTCTCAAATGCGGCAGCTATTTCTTCTGTTTAATAATATGATAAAACTAAGAATAAGCATCTGAAGATAATCACTTTAACGTACTGAAAATAGCATTAAATTCCTAGAAGAGTTGATAAGACTAAGAATATGACAATGGTAGTAAGACATTACTCGAGTTTGAAACGTCACATCGTATGAACAAAGCAGACGGGAACTCCAAATTCGAGTAGAACTTTGAATTTGCTTTTTGAGCAAGAGCTGTGACTTCTTTCCCACTGGCTTCAGCAAAATCAACTATAGTCACAAACACTCCCTTCTCAGCAAGAGCTAAGGCGAGAGCTTTTCCTGCACAACAAACCATGAAAAGATTATCCCACACAATACGCAATCCATCATCCGTCAGGTCAGCTGAGGTCGTATGAATAGTTGGTTATCATTCACTTGAACAAATCTAACAGACTAGCAGCACAAAGACAACAAAAAGTTTACCAATTCCTGAGGCAGCACCAGTGACGAGAGCTGATAAACCAGGCTTGAGCTCCATTTTTGTTAAGCAGTGTTTTGTTCGGCGATGATGACAACCAAAAGTAAATACTAAAATTAGTAAATATATAGAGGACGGACGAGTAAATGGAGTACCTTTTATCAAAAAATATGTTGTATATATTTATTTATTGTCCGGTTGTCAATTCTCACTGCGTCACCGTCCTCTATCCTGACAAACTGAAAGCAGACATTACAATTCTTCATTAAAAATTACTATACCAGAAGAATATTAAAATTATTAGCAAGACATAAAATATTAGTATTTAAATTATTATTGATAAAATAAAAGGAATAAATTTGAGTTAATTATTTTCATTGAATTAAAAATAACTATTTTTTTAATTAAATTGTTTTAAATATAGTTTTATATTCCTTTCCATTTCCCAATAAATATGATGTTTTGGTTAAAATGACATTATATAACTAATTATATATTTCTTCTCTTTCGATTTAATTATACATTTTTCTTAAAGTGTAATGGAGGGAGTATAATAAAAGTATTTTTATCCAAAAAAATATTTCTTAAGGTTTTTATTTTTGTTTTTTTATATACAGTAACATTTTTAAATTATATATTATCTTTTGTTCAACTTGTGGAATTTTAAGAAATATTTTTTCATAAAAATATCAATGTACCTGATTAATCTATCTTTCTTACCAATCAAGAAATGGCATAGTAGTACGGTGTTTATTTCTTCGAGAGATTTGTGATTCAACTCCCGAAAATAGCGAATATTAGATAACTCGTAATAGATTTATCAGAAAAAATAAAAAATTATAACATATTATTTTAATCAAACATAAATATGGAGAAACAGTATTGTGAAACGGATGAGTAGTTTGGAGAGACTAGTGACGCTTTTAAAGGACCGAGCTCTCGTCTAATTAAGGGAGCAATCAAATCGAATCAACGTTACCAATTAGACCTGAATTTTTGGGCAATGCCTCTATTTAGGGGTAAGTATTATTTGGGTTCGGTTTTAGTCGATTTTCTTTACCCAAATCGCTGATCAAGTCAACCAACCGAGTCAAAGTTTCAATTTCGGTTCGAACAGATTAAGTTGCTGTTTTGATGGAATTGAACCGAAATGCCTATTAGTCAGATCGGTTCGATTCGGTCACCACAACATGGAGAAGCATTTGCCTGAAGCTTTGAAAGTATAGGAATGAGGAAATACAATGGCAATTCGTTGCTGACGGAAGCAATGGCGGAAGCAAGCTTGTTCGAAGAATGAAAAAGTTGACAGACTAGTAAAAGTGTCCTGCAACATTACGTTTCCCATAAATAAATAGTACTTGTACCCTTCTAGTATTATGTTTACAATATCAAAGCCCGATATAGCCATCTTGGAAACAAGTTGCAAAGCTACTGACTAATAACATTTAATAATTAGAATCAAGTCACCATATTCTACCATCAACTATGCGATTCATTCGACCTGGTTGGGGATCTTCTTTCCCTAATAATGCTTTTACCCAGGTATGACACTTGAATTACTATCTATCTGAGTCGAGCTAGAAGTATTGAAACCTGAAGAACTAGCTTCCCAGGCACCCGTCATCATTTGTGTAGCTTTCCTCCTTGTTAGCTTTCACAACCGATATCGTTCCGTCATCATTTGTCTTAGTTTCTAGAGTCAAATGGTTCTGAGCTAGCTACTGTAATGCTATTTTGATCCAACCCATTTTCATCTCCACCAGCATCTAACTTGTCCGTATTGTCACCTTGATTTCGGCGATTCTTTCGGGATTCTTCTTTTACAAAACCTTCTAGCCTTCTTTGCCTTTTTAACTTCGTTTACCTCCTCAGGATTGATATTGGCTTCAAGCGGCCTCTTTCTGCACGGAATAACTGTAAGCTCAGAGTTTCCTATGAATTTTACTCCAGGAGCGATAGTTTGGATGGCTAACAAAGCAGTCCTTGCAGCTTTTATCTCAGCTTCCTTTTGGTCTTTGCAGCAGCCCCAATATATTCGATGCCACCAATCTCAACACCCACCGAGAACATACTAGTACGGCCAGGAGCTTCCACTATTCCGACAGTTATACATAGGAATAGCATAATTCATCTTCTGTGCGTATTCTTGAAGCAGATTTTTGCATAAGCCTGATTCATGCTGGAGAATGCCATTTAAAGAAATCAAGCTAAGATAAACTAAAAAAATGTAAGCATACATAATTTTGGACAACTAGCTTGACAGAATGCACTCATAGGAAGAATTCTCTGGATTGTCAATGAAACGACTCAACTTCGGGTTCGACCATGCAAGAAACACACAAAGACCGAATAAAATAAAACCAGATAAAAGTGGGGGAATGAATTAAAACCTAAACTAAGATTTACAAAGGCAGATTATGCAAGACTAAGAAGATCAAACACATAATGAAATTGTCAAAAAAAAAAAAACCATTCAGGTAGAAGAAAATAACTTACAAGAGAGTGAGAAACCACTTCATCGATTGACCAGACTTTGGTCAACTCCTTAAGAGCAATCTCAGCAGCTGACTGCTCAGCTGCCTTACGGTTAGAAAACCCAGGAAGAGACATATACTGGAACATCATTGACAATAACAGTTGATTTAAAAGATGGTTCATGGGAAGGACCTTCTTTACTAGGTCTCATAAATAGGTGTAGTAATACCAGCTTTTTGGGCATACTCTTGTAGACGGCTCTTGAAAACATAACAATTTGAAACACCTGATGTCAAGATAGTGTAGAAAGTGAGAAAATAAAAACTATTTAGGAACAACTACAAAATAGCAAAACTCTTCATGTTTAAATCTTAATACAAATCACTCATTTACGTAATAATTTATCCCCTGATCTCCAAGGACTTCCACTTGATTACAATTCAGATATAATATAAGATGCATCATTAAACCCGCTTTCCATGCAAAAGCAGACATGTCAACATCTTAATCTCTGAAGAATTCATGCAAGCAGCTTAAGTATTTTTCTATGTAAGTTGTAGAGTACCTGTGGATCCTTCTTCTGAAGCCATTGTGTAAGAAATAACTGTATCAAAATTTATGGTTGGCTGTTTCAGTCTGCAGAACACCAATAATTAGGCCAACACAAGCACTTAACCAATAAAAGAGAGGTCTACCAATAGGGTGAGTGTCATATT
>JANIEQ010001014.1:0-11200 GCA_024708375.1 Oxalis stricta | reverse complement strand
TCCAATCAATAGTTTCAACTTGGTCCTTATGATTGCTCGGGCCTGGCGCGACCTCCAATCAATAGTTTCAACTTGGTCGTCATGATCTTATAATCTAAGAGTTAATAGTCCAATCAATAGTTACAACTTGGTCCCTATGATCTTACAATCTAAGAGCTTTAGTCCTAAAACAAGGATAATTGGGATGCGTTGGGCTGCGAAACTTTGTCATTATGGAATTCAGAAGTATGGGCGAATGATGCAAGAGTTGATTTGAATTCTCTCTTGTAAGAATATTATCTCCTACATCAAATCCCTTTTCATCCTTTTATTATAAACTTTATTTTTATGCCACAAGAAAGTGACGGCGATAAATTACGTTGAATTACCACTCTTGTCGAACTTTGTCTCTCTTCGAGATTAGTAATGCAATTTCTCCTTTGAATATAAAAAAATACCTATAACAATCACATTTCTTAATCTAACAAATCCCAATTTATGTCATTCAAAGGTGAACCCTGCATTTGTTTCGAATTCTGCCGTGATAAAAATATAATATGTTGAGAGCAGGAATTCCAAAAACTTAGAAGGTTAAACTTTTGTTTGTCCATTTCGAGGAATGGAAATGACTATTTAAGCTTAAAACAGAACGAAACATAACAGGAAAGTTGCAGCAAAATTGTAATACAGTAAATAAATAATGTAATTTGTCTCTCTTCGCATTCACTCATTTTCGGCAACTACAGCAGAAGAATCTTCCTTGCCGGGTTTGTATACGCTGAATTCTCCAAAGTCTCTTCTGCCACTGGCAAAAAATATTGTCAAACAATCAATTCCTTGAAATGAACAAACCAAACTTCAGTTTGGAGTATTTTTTACGTAGTATAAAATTTGGATGTCTGGCAAGAAATCATGAAAATATATTATCTATAAGGAAGAATTTTCCAGATTTATGTAGTTTGAAGTGTACCTGTGAGTTACATCCCATCCACCTGGGAGAAATCGAGGATGTACAGCATCAACAAATACGTGTCTCCATCTTTGACAGAATTGGGTAATCCCATCCTCTCCATATTCTTTCAACAGAAAATCTACAACTTGTTTTCCATGTGGCCCATGTCCTAATAATGATAGTTTTGGATTGTGCTTAGGAGCACTGCCATCATTTTGTAATCCATATTTTCAAGATTATTCTCATTGTTTTCAGCACAAACATCTTCTGTATCGGAAACTTTCTTATCGGAACATTGAGTTCTTAGTTCACGTGATAGTCATGGAATAGAGCATCGATACAATAACGTTCGAGATAACTAAGCTTTTCGGTTGACTCTTTGTCTATCCCTTTGGTTTGGTGGGCTGGTTACACAAGTTAATGAGCTGGATTTTGGATCTACTAGAATCCACGTCTTCATTCATGCTACTGTAAAGCAGTAATTGATATAAAGAGTGATACGTGTAACTTATTTATTGATTATTTTTGACACATAAGATAAGTTAATGACGAAAGGATAAATTTTTTAACGTTTTAAAACAATCAAATTTCAAAAAACCAGGAGGAAAAAAAATATTTATATCCCCTCAAAAACAAAAATAAAAAGTCATACAGAAAAGCCTACCGACCATTAATCCATCATTCGGCCCAGACATGATGGGCCAAAAAGTTGTTTAATGTGAATGAATGTAAACGTGGATGGAACGACACGTCGTCATCTTCTTAAAAACCCTTAAACCCCAGTGAAAAAACCCAAATAAATTCATCAATCGAGCAAGCACACCTACCTCTCTTCTCTCTCTGTCGAATCGAACAATCAACTGCTAAGTGAAAGACAGACCATCAATGGGTGATAAGGAAGTGAAAGATAATGGGAAGAAAGAGTTTTCAATTTGGGACTTGCCAGATGTTCCTATGGGGAAGCTTCCACCTAACCTCGAGCTTCAAAGGACTCGAGTTGTCTGCAACCAAGATGCTCCCATTCATGTAAAACTTCCTCTTTTCGATTTTTTATTTAACTTGAAAAACACCCTTTTGGGAATCTTTTTGAAATAGTCTACTATTTGAATGCTAACTCTACCATGTAGTAGTTCTCACTGTGAAATTTATCTTTTATGTAGACGGATAATATTATATCCGCTGGTGCTTATGCACATATGGGAGTTGATAATAGCTTGCGGTTCGATCAATTTCGCGAACAATTTCAGAGTTGATGTAATTAGGCTCAATGACGATGAGATGGAGTTTGATTTAATCGGCATTGACCCAGCTGTTGCCAATGCCTTTCGAAGGATCCTCATCGCAGAGGTTTGCATATTATCAGCTATTATTGTTCAATCATGTAAGTATTTATTCATCCATTCCCTGTGTTGATGGATTTTGATTGTTGTTCTTGAAGCTTCCCACTATGGCTATTGAGAAAGTCCTTATTGCAAACAATACATCTGTGGTTCAAGATGAAGTTCTGTCCCACCGGTTGGGTCTTGTTCAGCTTCAAGTTGACCCAAGGTTCTTTGAATATTTATCAGGTATTACTTGTAAACAATAGAAACTTGGAAATAGATATGATTTATGAACAGTTGTCTGTTTTCTTATCACATTGCACTTTGTTATTGTAGAAAACGATAAGCCAAATGAAAAGAACACCATTGTTTTCAAACTTCACGTGAAGTGCAAGCAAGGGCGAAATGCCCCTCGTATTTCAGGTAACATAAAGGTTCTTTTTCTGATCAATTCGTAGTGTCATGTGACTGTTATTGGCTTAACTTTATGATGGTTCTGCTTCTTGCTATACAGTTAAATCCAATGAACTGAAGTGGTTGCCAAAAGGTAGTGAGTTTCTGAAGGAAAAAAGTGAACAAAATGCAAATGAAGATTCAAAACCTGAGATGTTTAATCAAGACAATCTGCCACAATTTTGGAATAATCCAATTCGCCCCAAGTATGATGATATCATCCTTGCCAAACTTGGTCCCGGACAGGTATGTATGGTTTATCGTGATTGTTGCTGTGTTTGTTGGCCTCCAGTCTACTATACATGAATGAATATATTGTTGTTTCATTGTTTGACATATTGGTTAGAATAATTATATCTTCACCATCAACATCATGTCTAATAGTCTTATTCATTATTGATCAGCTCAATTTTGTTTCTCGTCTCGTATTTGATATACTGTGTGCTCGATTAGATTAGTTAACTTAGGGTGATATTGTACTGTTAATGTTTGCAAATTATTGGGTCCACTCCCTGTTCTACTGTCATGCTTTTGGTTTCATACAACTGTGAAATGCTACACTTTGTTTGTATAGCATAACTGCCTAAGTAAGAGATTTGAAATGTTTGCTGACTCTGAGACAATCTAGTGGCTTTCATTTATTGCATAACTTGCAACTTGTCTGTCTACAAAATGGTGTCATGATTGTTTCTTGTTATATAGTGAATATGCTTCTCATCTTATTTTAGGAAATTGAGCTAGAAGCACATGCTGTGAAAGGTGTGGGTAAAACACATGCCAAATGGTCCCCGGTGGCTACTGCTTGGTATAGGATGTTGCCTGAGGTAAGGATAATGAATACCGGGATAGCTTCGAGCAATGAAAGTTTCTTGCTTCACTTCTTTTTTCATTCCTTAAGATCTAGTTTTCAACAAATATTCATCCTCTTGTAGGTTGTACTACTAAAAGAGGTTGAAGATGAAATGGCTGAAAAGCTTAAAGCGAAATGCCCTGTTGGAGTATTTGACATCGAAGAACTTGGAAATGGTAAACCTGTTTTATATCTTGGACAATCATTTCCTCTATTATGGTTTTGGTTTCTATTTTGTTAAATTAAGCTCTCTTTTTTTTAATCAAGTTGTAGATAAGTTATTTTATATGATCTTCTTAGTTCTACGTTGTTCTGTTGGAGTCGACCTTTGTTAACGATTTGGCTGATAAGCAGGTAAGAAGAGAGCTACGGTTGCCCGACCAAGATCGTGCACCCTTTGTAGGGAGTGTATTAGAGAAGACGAGGTATCTGGCGAGAAATTTGAGAAACTGGTGGAGTTACGTCGTGTTAAAGATCACTTCATATGTAAGTTAATCGAAATGTTTTCATGGTTAGGAGGACGTCATTTGATCTTTACACACATCCGGATCCTTTTTAAATACACTAATTTGCATTCTTCTTTTTCCCCTTTTCAGTCACCATTGAATCTACCGGAGCATTACCTCCCCAAGTTCTCTTTACCGAAGCTGTGAAGATTTTGGAAGACAAATGTAAGAGTGTCATTAAAGAATTTTCCTGAGGAGAAAGGAAACAAACATGATACTAGGTTGTGGTTGTGGTTGTGCATTGTGTTTTTTTCCGAAAGGGTAGTATAGCATCTTATATTTCTATAAAAGTATTTGTAACGTTATTTATTTCTATGGATGGGTCGATCTATCAGCTATATATACTTCACTCAATTTTGTCAATGAATGAATGAATATCAAGTTATTTATCCGATTATGTTAAAATTATCTCAAATTAATGTCATTGTGTTAAATTCAACGTTTATTTCAATATAGCTTGTGCAATCGGAAATTTATTAGCCTTGATTAGTCTATTGGCATGCGGTTGAGCTTCTGATAGTTAAAATTTATGATTGAATGATAAGTTTCTCCGTTATTTAAAGCATTTCAAGCTTCTTGAGTTGATTTGCTTTCATTTTAGGCACCAAAATAAATTGGTATTATGATGATAGTGTGGTGTGTTACAATGTCTATTACGCATGCTACAAAATTATGTTATATACATGCAATTGAAAAACTTTCATTAGTGTTGCTATTACATTTTCCCTTTGTATTGAAAATTATTGTCAAGAAGTTATTGATGACAAATCATTAGTATTATTCTATAACTCTAATGATAAATGATTAGTATTATTTCAAAAAGAAAAAAGATAAGATAGATAATTATTAATTAGACCACTACTTTTAAGAGAGAACATTGGCTTTTTTGTTGGCTTAGTTGGAGCTCTTAAAGGGATTTTTTTTGTTTTCCTTTTTGTTAACAGCCATTATCTAATGGCTTAATCATTCTATAAAACTCAATTAACGTAAAGCAGTGTTCTAGATCTGAATCTGACCCACTGTTTAGGCAAGTCAAATGAGGTCTATCCTAGTAGGCCAGCTTGTTCCATTACAATTTTACACTAACATAGTATACTATCAAACAATTTTTATAGAGAAAAACAGACGTAGGGTTTGAAAATTCTAAACTAAAAACCAGAACTTTTATTAAATGAATAACTCCACCCCAAATTCTATGAAGAAAACCATTTCAAGTTGCAACTACTTGTAACTTGTTTATCAGCCTCACTGGCCAGTGGTCACTCATATCAAAGCAACATGTCAAAGTTGCCGAGACAAGAAAACGATGACCAAAAATGTTTCTCATATTTTTATCGTTTTTACTTTGAAATTAAAAAAATAAAATCAAAAATCAAAATTTATTTTGTCACATCGTGATCATATTGATAAGTTTATACGTTAGTCGCTACATTAAGTCTACAATCAATACATTGAACAGTTCAATCTCGATAAGAAAACAGAATTTACGGAAAGGATAAGCACAAATTTCTCTAGGAAAGGGTTCCAATTGCATGAGCTGCAATTTTTTAACTACAGACTACAGTATTTGGCTTTCTGGATTATATGTCGTATAGGTATGTGTTTGAATTTGACTCTGACAAATTGGAAAATTTTGCAGAAAGAGACTGTAGTTTTTGACAGCTAATAATAATTCCAATAATTTCTTCAAAATCGTTCTTTCATTGAAATAGATCTGCCAACTTTTGTTTTGTTATATTTAGCACAACAACCCAATCCTGCCAAATGTAGTAGTAAATAGTAATATTATACTTCTAATTTCCATGCTTTGTGTTAATTCATTTGAGTTACATTGAGTTATAAACAGACTAACTGATCTGTCAATGAGAAGAAAATCTAGTTGCAAGATTAGTTTTTCTTTTTGCTTTTGGAAAATATTCCATTTTAGACAGAAACAGAACTCTTTGTCTCTGTTAATGTTGAGCATGAGTGGTCATTATTTAGTCCACCTCACCTCATATTGCTACTGTTAGGATTAACGAGAGATCTTTGTGCTTTTTTCTGACCCTCTAATATAATTGTGAGATCTAATATTCTTAGTCTTCGTTCATTGTATGCCTGGAACGAACACAGTATGTTCCAGGTCAAAATGGAAAGATTTTTTTTTTTTTAGATAATTCAAAATGGATTTTGGATATTAGGAAAGGATAATATCTTCTTTTTTTCTTTTTGAAGGTAGTAAAGGATAAGTTAATTTATCATAATATTTGATATTTATAATCCTAGATAGAATTGAATTTAACAAGATATTCGATTAAAGAACTGTTATTCGAAAACATATAAATTATGATTATCGGACGTAAATTATATTAATTAATTATATGGAAATTTAAATGATAATATGTTAAGGAAGTTTCCACCATTAATTACTCGGACTTGGAGATCCGATGTGGAAGGAAATCTAACTATGCAAAAATAAACAAATTGGACCCACAATTTTTGATAAATTTCAATCACCAATTTTGACCCCTGGATGGATCAATTATAAGATCAGTCAAGTACTGTTTGATCAATTCATTCATCAACCAAAAATGAGATGTATCATGTAAAAGAAGAGGAAAAAAAAGAAAGCTGTTTTTAAGGACCACAAAGAAAAAAAAGAAATAAGAAAAAGGGACAACACTGCTCGTATCCATGAACCAACCTCAAAGCCCTAAAACGAGAAGCTCAAAAAGATAAAAAAAAGGAAAAATAAAAAAAAATTAAAAGGGGCCAAAAGCTTGAAAGACAGCTTGGAGCCTTTTAAGGAAATTATTGAAATCAGAAAAATGATTTTATCATTTTTTCTTTTGTGATATTTTCCGGAAAAATGATTTTTTTATTAAAGAAAATATTATTTTGGTCACAAATAGAATCACGAAAGAATATTTATTAAGTAGTAAATAATTAAGTAAACTTTATATATAGTCAAGAACATCGTTCAAGGGATCGTCATTGTTGTTTGTATTGTTGTTGGTTGGTGCCTGTCACTTGTGTTCTTTCTTATTTGGTTTTTTATTTTTTATCTTTTCCTACCACCATTTCCATTATCCATATATATTTTTTATTGATAAAATTAGTGATATTATTAACCTTGAAAGACATACATTAAATTAAGATATTTGGGCTTAATGATTGTCGGGATGGATTTAACCTCGAAAATCGTGGGATGGATTCTTTATGGATGTAGGGATGACTATCTCTTTGTATAGTCTAAAATTAATAAAAAAAATAATACATTATATATATTTAGAGAAATATTTCTTTTCGTATATAAATAGATGATGTTTTGAGTGTTTTTTTATCTTTAAATAATTGATGTTTTAAAAATATCAATATATTTTTTATATTTTTATCTATCTACTAATTTTATACTACATATAATTAATAATTTAAGTGAGAAAAAATATTAAAATTATAAAATAAAAATAATTTTTTAATTAAAATTAATGATATTGAATAAAAAATTTAAGTCTGTCAACTATCCTAATACAAACGTAGTATTATACAGTAATCCATAGTCCATAATTTTTCTAACTACTACTTGATATGTTCATCGATCCAATATTTTTTAACCTTTTTTTATATAAAAGGATAAGATTTTAGTATTAATTATCTAATTAGGTATTAGCCTGGTAAAATGATTCAATAAATCAATATAGTGATTAACTTTTTTTAATATTTTTCATCCCTAAAATTGAAAAAAGAAAAGAAAGCACACAGCTCATTAAAAAAGGAAAAAATGAATAAAGTCTGGCTCTTTGTTTTGACCCACCCACCTTCTTTTTCATTGTGCCCAACTCCTCTTTTAAGACCTCTCTCACTCTCTCTCTCTATGCGTCTCTCCACACATTGTTGATTGGTCTTCTTTTTTATCTCTTGACCTCCATCCATCCACTGCAAAAGCCAAGGCTCGAAGTTGCTGTGATCTTCAAAACCATTCATCAGGTACTAATCTTTTATGGGATTCCCTTTTAAATTCACTTTTAGCTGCTTCTTTTGGTCATTTTCTTCATGGATTCTACTCATCTTTGTGTTTTAGTATCAGTAAAGAACGTTTTTTGGATCCAAAGTCTTGATTTTGGAAATCCAAATCAATCCTTCTGTGACTTGTACTTATTTTCTTCTGTTTTGGTGTTTTGTGTGTGTTGAGAGCAATATTAAAGGAACCTTTTTTATATTGTTGTAGATAGTTATTCATAGTTCTTTGGAGTAGAAACAAGATTATCCATGAGAATAAGTTGCCCATTTTGAAGGAGTTGGCCGGAATTATTTACTGTTACTTTGTTGCATGATTATTGTCATTCTGTGGTTTTAGTATTATATTCTCAATCCGATCTAAGGGTATTCATGTAAAAAGGAATCACTTTGAGACTTTAGTGGGAAAAAAATGAAGTTTTTATGGTTCATTTGAGTTGCTCAATTCATGGAATGATTGCGTTGAGGGGTGTTCTTCAAGATCATTTTCAGTTATGATCTACTTGTTGATCATCTTGTAATTTCGATGAATGCTTTGTTTCTCTTATGCTTATTTGCTTCGTTACTTTTGCCCATGAATGTTCTGGTCATCTTGCAAATACAACTTTACGTCATGCAAGTTTTAGCACTTTGTGGGAGTTTCAGGGTACAACCGGCCACTACTAAGCTAACCCTTTCTTTTTTTCTTAGGTCTGGTCAACAGGATCGGAAATGATATTCAGTAATTCAATTCTTCGAGGGAGCTGTTAATGGATTTCTGCAGTCTAGTCAATATAAAGAATCTTCCTTGTTTAGATGGCTTCAAAATCTGGTGCCAGGACTTCTCCGGACAAGCAAAGGAAACATTTTGGGAATCAAGCACTTGAAAACAAGTCCCGGAGGCCTTCACCTTTACAGATTGTAAAGACAAGCAAAATCAGAGCCAGTTACTCTCAAAGACGCCAACCAAGTTCCACCAAAGCTGGTGCCTACTGAAACCAAAGAGGACAAATCATCTCTTAACTCTCATAATAAAGCAGAAGAATGTGTTGATTCCCTGGCTGATCAGATTGATACAAGTCTATCCCTTGGGAAATCCAAATCAAGTGGCGTTTGAGCACGGAACCGGCGTTTCTGCAAGAACAGAGAGTATCTGAGAATGGAGTTAGCTCAGGTTTGGCTAAAGTTAAGTGATGGGACAAGCAGTGTGGCTAAAACCAGTGGAAGTGCAAAGATTAGCGATCGGACCGATATTCTCGAGAGTGGAAAGAGTAGTATGTGTAGAGGTAGCACGAGTAGTGACATAAGTGATGAAAGTAGTTGTAGCAGCTTAAGTAGCAGTGTCAGCAAACCACATAAAGCAAATGATGCTCGTTGGGAAGCTATTCAGGCCGTCCGATCAAGGAATGGCTTATTGGGATTGAGTCATTTTAGGCTGCTGAAGAAGTTGGGTTGTGGAGATATTGGAAGTGTCTATTTATCTGAGTTGAGTGGCACAAAGTGTTATTTCGCTATGAAGGTTATGGACAAAGCATTATTAGCTAGTCGTAAGAAGCTACTTCGAGGCTCAAACAGAGAGGGAAATATTACAATTGTTGGATCATCCTTTTCTTCCAACCTTATACACCCATTTTGAATCCGAAAAATTCTCATGTCTCGTTATGGAATTCTGCCCTGGAGGTGACTTGCACACTTTGAGACAGAGGCAACCTGGGAAATACTTCACTGAACAAGCAGTAAAGTAAGAATGTTTTCCTGTTTATCATCTCATTGTTGCAGTTAGCATGATATGTAACATTTGCTTAAAAAATTGATTCTTGTGACATCAAGCTCAATCAATTTCTCTTTTTCTTATTATTACTAAAAAAAATCTTTTGTTTCTTCCTTTGCCATCCTGCATTACAGATATGTTTATCATTATGGTTCTTAACTTTAAGTTTCCACCTTTTGTTGATATTTGTGTCTGATGTCACCATTTCTTCTTTTCTTTTGCAGGTTTTATGTTGCAGAGATTCTCCTTGCTTTGGAATATCTACACATGCTTGGGATTGTTTACCGAGACCTCAAGCCAGAAAATGTTCTTGTAAGGGGAAGATGGGCACATTATGCTTTCTGATTTCGATCTCTCCCTCCGTTGTGCATCTAGCCCAACACTGGTTAAATCATCGACATTCGATTCCGATCCCTTTCGGAAAAATCCGGTTTACTGTGTCCAACCTGCTTGCATCCAGCCATCCTGTATGATCCAGCCATCATGTGTGGCTCCCACAACATGTTTCTCTCCTCGCTTCTTCTCAAGCAAATCTAAAAAGGACAGAAAGCCCAAGAATGAAGTAGGGAACCAAGTCAGCCCACTTGCCGGAGCTAATGGCTGAGCCGACAAATGCTCGTTCCATGTCATTCCGTTGGGACCCACGAATACTTGGCCCCTGAGATCATTAAAGGTGAAGGCCATGGCAGTGCGGTGGATTGGTGGACGCTCGGAATTTTCATATATGAGCTGTTGTTCGGCAAGACCCCATTTAAAGGATCCGGGAACAGAGCTACTCTCCTGAATGTCGTCGGCCAACCGTTAAGATTCCCTGAATCACCAGGTGTCAGTTTCGCGGCGAGGGATTTGATAAGAGGGTTGTTAGTGAAAGAGCCGCAGCACAGGTTGGCGTATAAGAGAGGAGCAACTGAGATAAAACAGCACTCTTTTTTTGAAGGAGTAAATTGGGCGTTGATTCGATGTGCCAGTCCTCCGGAAATCCCCAGACCTGTCGACTTAGAGCGGATTCCTCCTATGCCGACGTCATCAACTGGTGGTGTCAAGGCTGCAGCAACACATGATCAGAGAAATAATAATTATTTGGAGTTTGATTTTTTCTAGATATTTTTCAAAAACCTGCCTTGCTGCTTTTATTTGTTTTCAGATTTGCTGTAGAGTGGTTTGGAAGGCTGATCTGTAAATCCGGGGTTTTCCTATTGATAGATGATGATAATTATATGTTTGTTAAAATCATTTCGAAAATTATGTATTTGTTGTAGTTGAATGTTCCGGTTCGAGATCTATAATCTTGTTGAATCCTTAGGGCATCCAATAAAATCAAGGTCAAGGTGAGAATCAAGAGTCAATTACAACGTCGTATGCGATACGTATAATCAAAGTGTTATAAAAAAT
>JANIEQ010001012.1:0-18726 GCA_024708375.1 Oxalis stricta | reverse complement strand
TTGATTTAATAATTGACCAATTATATAAATTTAAAATCCTTTAAATAAATCATAATTTAAGATTTATTAAATCTGATTACTTATTTATAAAATTTTTACATAATCAGGTATGGAATAACAATATTAAGTTATGGTAAAAAATTTATAGGTTTGGAGTCGAGTAAAAATGATTTTATTAGGTTCGGGAAGTTAAAAATATCCATTTTAGGGTTTCAATTTAGGGTCGAGATACTGGTTTTGGCACCCAAACCGGATTGATTTGAAATGACCGGAGTGAACCGATTTTAAAAGTAGGAAATGATAGTTTAACCATTGACCAAAACGTGACCGAATAAAATCTACGTTGATAAACTTGTAAATACTTTTAAAATATAAGGGTAAAACGGTCTTTTAACAATAAAAGGGTAAAACGAGTCTTTTGACAATTAAACCGGTTTGATGTTGTAATAAAAGAATTGAACCAAATCAGATTCGATCACATCGTCTTCGACCTCGCGATCGAATCCCTCTCTCTCTCTTCGACGTGCATGCTCGTCGGCAACATTGCCGGAGGCAGTACTCTCGGCTCGTTTCTTGGTCGTTTCGATAGTTTTCGACACGGCGATCACGAATCGAGGTTAGTTTTCCTAATTCTTCATCCGTTTTCGTTTAATTTGAAAATTAGGGTTGACGGTCGGAGTTTTTCAAAAGTTCCAAATCGAAGCTCTAATCTTCTAATATGTTATACTAAGGATGGCAGGGAGTATTTTATCTGTGAAATTGAAACGATTTAAGTGCGGGAAGGTGTCGAATATTTACCTCCAAGAATCCGACCTTGAGGTTTCTCTTCGGCGTTAGCTCGGTTTTGGTTCGCACGAGGTCAACGAAGCT
Organism: Oxalis stricta; assembly: GCA_024708375.1. NCBI lineage: Eukaryota > Viridiplantae > Streptophyta > Magnoliopsida > Oxalidales > Oxalidaceae > Oxalis > Oxalis stricta. Next base: position 17,856 of record JANIEQ010001012.1, on the reverse strand, counting down.
CCTGGACGGCTAACTCGGCAAGACTCGGTCAAGTAAATGTCGACCCGAGTTCAACTCGGTTGTTGACTCGGTGACTTTCCGGTGATCATTCGGTTCAATTCGATAGATTCCGAACTCCTCTCCACTTCGTCCACAACATATCTCGATTTGGGTTTATTACGGTAAGTTTGGATTTTGACGAGTGTATTGAGTACACGATTTTGGAATTTTAGACAGTTGTAACTTACGTAGAATTTTTTACGGAAGAGATTTGGACTGAAATTTGTTGTAAACGGATTGTAAAATTGAGCTGGTGATTGATAAATTTCTAGTTGAATGATTGCTTGAGAATGAGAATGAAATTGAATGGTTTTGAGGTTAGGGAGGGAGTGATCGTGTAACACGGAAAGGGAGGGAGTAGCTGTATTATAGAAGGGTGTCGGTGGAAGTGGGTGAAAATAACGTAGATCCCCCCTCAATTATTAAAGAAATCTATTTTAAATTAGTGGTAGGATCCACTCCAATAATTCAATTCTCCGTTCCGTAATTTAATCTTTACTTGCAATATCGTAGAGAATTTTAGGTCGAAAATATTACACGATGACTTACTTACATTCTGACAAACTAATCGGTTTTTGAAAAATTAAATTTATTTTGCTACGCACAAATTAATTGATTAAATTCCAAAAATTTTCGCGACGTGTGTCGAGATGAGCTCGATTCAAATTTATTAATAAAATTGTGGGCCTAGTTCAGACCACGATCCAGATGGAAAGCAGTGCTTGGCCATACGTTAAGTTAAGTTAACTTTTATTCGATTATCCATTATTTAAAACATAACATCAAGTCGATCACAAATATAATTATACAAATTATGTCTTTTCGGAAAATATAATACAGATTATTTGAAATAACATGATATTTATAATATAGTGAGAAAGAGTCCCCAATGCCTGTAGACTGACTTTTATTCGATATCGTACTGACGATGATTTTACGCATGAGACTTCACCTTTCAAGTCACCAACTCACGGCATAGTAATATAAATCATAAACATTGAGATAATCGAAAATCATGACATAGTAATATATATATTATTTCATAAAGCATCAACATATTTTTCATACAGAAAATGAAAGTAACACTCACCTTATTTAGGCTCCTCGATTACGTTCCATCCGATTAACGTCTGCAAATTATTCGACCTATCGAAATATCGATTATTAAATAAATACTTACTTGAAATAGAAGTTACACGAATTAACCTACGCTTCATACACGTCACAATAACTTCTAATTTAAATTTAAAACATTTATCCAATTCTATTCTATATTAATATTTATCTTAAAATCATTTCCTTAATTTAATTATTTAATTAAATAATTTTATAATAGAAAAATATTTTAAAAATTCACATAATATTCCAAATAGTTTAAAATAATATTCTGTCATTTTTTCATAATTTTCTAAACTAGTAATATTACTTAAAATAATTTTGAAAACACTTAGTTACATTTAAATTATTTCTTATAACTTTAATTAACTCAGAAATCAAAATAAAATAAATCTGATCTCCAAAAATTTCAAATTTTTGATATTATGTTCAGAATAATATATTTAACTTATTGTAAAAATTTGGTAGGTTCGGGACCAGTAAAAATGATTTTATTAGGTTCGAAAGATTTAAAAAAAATCAGATTTAGGGTTTCAGTTTAGGGTCGTCACCGAACCTGTAAGAAATGACAAAAATAATCCTTTGACCAAAATATTGACGCGTTGGTAAATCTGTAGTTATTTTAAAAATGAAAGGGTAAAATAGTCTTTTAACACATTTGAACGAGTATAAAATATGACCGAACCGAACAATGCTCGGTCATTTCTTCTTCTTTCTTCACCGTGGCTTCACCGGAATCTCTGGAATCGCCGAATTTTCCAGAATCCGGCGACGGTGAACGTCGCCGATTCTGGAAAATTTCAACAATTTCCGAGAGGATAATCAAACAAGGATTACGATTTTGAAGTCGGTTTTCTCAGATTCAATCGGGTAAGCTTTAATTTTGATTTTAGAAAATTAGGGTTCTTCGGATAAATTGGGGGTTTTGTCCGATTCTTTAGAATATGTTATTCTATTCCTTCTCCCCGATCATTTCTACGCAAGAATTAATGTAAAATTCAAATGGACTGAGTCGAAACTTTACCTCGAATGCTTCGGAGTTTTCCGAATTCGACTAAAATGGCTCGGTTTGCAATTGTAGGCGGTTAGGAAGGCTTGTGGACGACGGACCGAGCTCGAATTGGCTGAAACAGGCTGACTCGGTCCGCGACTCAGTCGAACTCGGCCACGACTCAGTTGCTTCTGGCTGGCTGCTGGCTCAACGACGACGATAAATGTGATCAATGGACGATGATGAACACGTCTGAGGTAAGGTTTTGGTTTTCTCGGAAAAATTTATTTTGGCTGTTCTGTGTTTGGCCGATTGCTTGCTGTTTCTGTGATTTGATGATTCTGTCGCAATCAATGGTTATGAGGTGTTGTTTATAATGTATTAGGAAGCTGGAATTGTTAGATAGGACTGCTGCTAGGGTTAGAAAAATGACAGTAGGCTTTGTTGAAAAATCTTGGCAAATTTTGGCTTGATTTTGGTTTTGTCAAACTGATTGTGTTGTGTTTCTTTCTGCCAGTTGAGTCAGTAGAGTATAGCTGTCAGAACTTGTTGAATTTGTGATATTACAGATTTCAAACATTGTAGGCTATCTTGTCTAGTGAAGGAAAAAGATTTGCTTGGACTTGTGTTGTTTTGTTTTGTGTAGGAATGTCAAAAGAAGGCTGTTTGATTACAGCTGCCAGAAAATACATTTTCTGCAGAATTGTGGCTGTTGAAAGGAAGTATATTATGTAGGTGTGTTGGTGAAGTAGCAAGTAGTATATGATAGTAGGAAAAGAGTAGTATTTTGTAGGTTTATGTATTTGAGATCACTTGTAATAGTTTGTAATTTGGCTATCGTAAATTATGTAATCAAAGTTGTAATCGGACATTAGTAAACAAACTTTTGAATTTAATAAGATTTGAATTTAATATGTAATCAAAATTGCAAAATAACTCATCGTAAGAAATAGTCGAAATTGATTCGTTACAAAAATATTATCATGTCACTATCGGTTATGCGATTATTCGAAGTTCGAATTTTCGGGTCGTTATATTTGAAAACAAAATAAATTTTAAATTTAATAAAATTATATATTTTGAAATCAAATAAAATAATTATAACTGATATAAAGTTAAAATAATTTCTTTTTGATAGATTTAATAATTTTTAATATAAATAATTATTATATAATTTTTTATATGATATATATTTAAATTAACATTTAATTTTTAAAAGTACAAACGTTCAAATAATCTTTTTAGTTACTCTCGTAAGAGTAAATAATTTTCTGACAATTACATTAATAATCTTTTTTATATAATATTTACATCAATAATCTTATTTAACAAATGTAACGTTTAAATAATCACTCCAAAGGAAAACAGCCGATCTTGCAACATAGGTCTGCATCTTCAACTAAAGTCATCAAGAATATTGTCTTGTCTATTTGTTAATTAAGTCAAAATGTGTGCATCGAGATTGGGCAAATACTTGGAGCATCTACGGTGTAAAGCTTGTTTTTACGGAGTAAACATTGGGTTGTAATTGTTGGCTCGTTTTGGTTCAATATAAAATATTTTTTTTATTCAACGCATTTTGGACTATACGATGGGGGTAGCTCTCTCCCAACTCGAACAATTCTAAAAATTACGATCCTAATTAATATAAAATGACTTTTGCCAAGCAATCAATTATGTTATTGTAAAAGTAATAATAATCACACTAGTTTTTCTCATCCTGCTCCTCCAAGGCTCCAACTACATATTGTCCCACACTTGTTTTCCTGGTCAATCCAGTCATTTTTTTTTAAGGATTTTGCCACCTTACGTTCAATTTCTGTCAATTTAAGTCATATATGCAAACCGTTAACATAATAACGGATGGTAACACCCACGTCAAATTTTCTAACGATAGGGAGTTACAGAACTCACGAAACCATAGTTGAAGGAGATGGATCAAATAAAGCATAGTTGAAGGAGTCAGGTGGGGAACGTAAAATAGTTCAGGAGGATCCATGTGATTATCCTGAATTTGCTCAATTAACAATTGCACGATGTTAAAAAAAATGCTACTTGTACTAAAACAAACCATAGGGTCAACGGTCTTTCATTGATCTATAGATCTCCTAGAAAAAACAGAGTACTTGTGTATTTGGAAAAAGTTTATGCATCAAGGAGAACCATCTTTGTCAGAGTTTTAATATCAAACTTTCCACAAAGGTGAGAGAAAGTATTTCAGTATATCGTGCATTTCTTTCTTCAAAATTAATTTTGAAACTCCATATATAATAATATTCTCGGGTTTGTGACTTAATTTTGACTTTCTTACTTTTTTTTTTTTTCTTTTGAAGATTTACTTAAATTTGTTGTTTATGATATTCCACAGGCCAGATTTAAGTGATTAAGCAGAAGAATAGTCTGCATTAATTAGTAGAGATTTGGGGATGTCGACTCATGAAGAAGACAATATTGTTGACTATGCCCAAGGAGAAGATCAAAAAGTCTCCTCTGAGAGTGATGAGGTTCTTTCTCTCTTTTTTCTTTCTCATGTATAAAATTCTGTAATTTCAAAATTAATTAAATACAACCTCCCTCCTAAAATAGATGCAAATTTTAGATCTATTTTGGGACGGAGTTAGTAGGTTTGCATTCATGAGATGAAAAATCAAAGAACTTGTTAGACATCGAGTATCAGAAGTTGCAGAGTAACACCTATATAGGCTATATGTTGATTAATAAAAGATGTAATTTTATTGGAACTATATTCTCACATTTCTTATATGTGTCATGTTCTTCCGTATTTATATTTTTCAGGATGCATCTAGCATTGAGAAGGAGGAGATGGCAATATTGTTTAATCTTCCGCGTCATGAAGTGAGTTTGCTCTTACTTAATTCCCTGTGAAGCTTCCCATTCTTCTAAAGGCTCTGTTGGGGACTAAAATGAAGTGTGATTTTCCCATGACTTGTGACAGGTCCTTGATCACGATTTCATATGTGCATACCGGATGATAGTTTTCATGGGCAGACGCCATCAAGTTTATCATGTTGAGGTATTCTTCGTCTTTAAACTTCAAATTTTTCCGATTATTTGTACTTTCTTCTTTGATGTTCACTAATATTAAGTAGTGGACAATTTTAGTTCAACAATGAGATTACTCTTCGACTATCGAACTAGAAACATTAGTTTGATTTCAAACAGATTCTTAATTTGACATTCAATTTTTTTATCCAAGTGTTTAAGTAATGCTATTCTTATAAAATTCTATATACAAAATCTTATGTGGCAGTCTATGTGTCAATGTAATCATCAACTCATAGAGCTATTGGAATTTATATGACCAGTAATAATATTACACCTACACTGTCACATAGGAGTGTAAACAGAATTTTGCAAAATTAGCATTTCTCCCAAGTGGATTCTGTATGATTTTTCTCCAATTCTCATAAACTAGTTCATGGCTTGGGGCTTTTTGTCCAATTCTCATTGTTGACTGCATGCAGGGCCACATGTATATATTTGCTCGTTTTTTATGTTTTTACAGCGACTTCTTGACTGCGGAAGTAAAGGTAATCTTTGATAAAACAATTGAAAAAATTTCCTTTTAATAAGGGTCTTCATTTACTTGTATTCTTACAAAATATCCATATCTGTGACTGAATCCTGTTTCAGAAAATAATCCCATTTCATCAAATAACTAGTCTAAGAACAGATCAGAAAGCCGGAAGAGAGACATTACCGAATGCCATAGAAATTATTGCTGGGGACGAAGAGGTATTTTTTGGTGTGCAAATATTGTGGCATACATATTTACATTTTCAACAGTATATATGTATACATCCAATCATGTTAACATTAATCTCCTCATATTCAATTGGCACGTAGTTCTTGTTTACAACCTCTGATGAAGGTCTGAGGCTGATCAATGATGGATGGGAAAAGTATGGCAACGGTGCTCAAACAACTAATGAGGTAGGTTTTAAGAATTTGTAATAGATTTCGGTTTTCATTTGGAAGTCAAAATGCATATGATGAAGAAAATAAACGACCCTCCCTTTTACTTTTCTGATTTTATCAGGACTTAACAATATATACTCCAGTCTTATTCTACTTCCGTGAATGGGCCTGCATGGAAAGTCGAGGACGTGGATGCACCTGATGGTTAGTGAAGCTAATCAACTCCTCAATTGAATCATTTTCAATTTCATAAATATAGCCATTCACTTTTCTTTTTGTTGTTTTTCATTGCAGTCCCAGAAACTTACACAGTGGTTGAAGAATCTACATTTGAGGTAGTTTTGAGAGAAATCAATTTAAGATTACTCTCTGACTTGGCTTTTGCTAAAAAGTACTCTTCTTATTTCATTTGTTGCAGGCAAACATAGAAGTGATCTTTCATTCACTTTTCTCAGATAGTGTTCGTCTGTTTGAGGATATATTCCATGATGATTGTGAAGATAAAGGTAACCTTGATTCTATTAAGGGATGAATTATATCAATTACTGGGAATATTTTGTTTTCCAACCACATACTACCTATACATTTATATATATATGTATATATATATATATGCTTGTTATGCTTCTCAGGTTTCAAGTGTTCTCGTTGGTGTCCTCTTGATGCATTTGGATATGTCCGTAATCTGTCCTTTCAACGTGAACTCAACAATATTATGCCAGGTAGGTACATATATTCCTTTACGTTGCTCTATTTTTAACAGTTAATTGTACTATGAATTCATTATGTATTTTATTGTTCTTAGGTATTTTTCCGGAAAAGATTCAATATCTTGCAGCTGCAAAGAGGTTCAAAAATTTCGAGCTTATAGAAACAGGTTTGGACTTTTTATATCAAAATGACAAGTTAAAAAAATTCTAGAATAGCATACTCCATGTTTGTTCCAGTCGTTTTGACAATCTATCTTTTACCTTTGGCAGTCACTTTGTAGTAACAATGTCGCAAGAGATGTCCACAGAATCCAATGAATATTGCTTTCGGATAGAGGTCAGTACTAGCTAGAGCAGAGTCAGTATTGCTGCTGTCTATAATATGCCTTGAAAGTTAATGTTTTTTTCTCATTTCAAATTAGGGACTCTTGGATGTACAAAAGGATCCTGATGAATCTAAGGATTGTTGCATTATGCGAATTTATGTCAATGTGACACTGGTAAAGGGAAATTTTGGGGAAGGAAATTTTGGGGAAGGTGAGTTGTTATTGTGATCAGTTTGACATTGATGATACTGTATCTGTTAGTATTTGTTATTATACGTTTCTTGTTTGAATTGCAAACTCTGTATCCAAGACAAGAATCTTGCTTATTGAAATAAAAATTTCCTTTCTGCTTAAAAATGCACGTGCAATAAACTTTGCAATGTCAAACCTAACCAATGAGTAATGCGATCTGATAAGTAGCTTTTTACTTTTTGGTTCCAGTAGACATTGAGCACTCTATTGTGGATGATTGTAAGGAAAGATATGAAAAATGGGTTCAAAAGGTATTGTCTCTGTTTCAAATAACACTGCTACTGTATTTAATTTTTTAAGTTGACCTTAAAAGTGTTTGACTATACTCATTGTCATTGTTCTATTATTTTCAGGCACAAGAAGATCTTGAAGGTACCAAATAATCACACATATACTACTATGTAAACCGAAGTCAAAACTATTCCCTTGTTCTGGTTTAATTCTAATTATCGTCATCTGCATGTGAAAATATTGCTTAGGAAGCATGCAGGACATTCAATGTCTTGAGTCAGGAATAATGCGTCTTCACGTTATTGATGAAGAAGACAGAGGCCAAGCCATAAACAATACAAGCGAGCAGGTTGTCAGGAATTGTATTTCATCTCTAACACATTGGAATAAGGGCAACAGAGTTCACTACTAATGACTTCTTCTCCTCGTCGTTTATTTATAGGTAACTCTCAAATATGAATTCGAAAATGAATCTGACAAGGGTCGGTTTGAAGATTCTCCTACCAATTTTGCTAAGAAGTTAAATTATCATCAAGGTTAGTGAAGACTTAAGTGTATAGGATTAAGAACTGGTTAGTGGTTACAATCTGATTAAATTATCTGTTTTCAGATTTTTGCAGAAGCATTTCTGGGATTGAAACTTAGCAGCCAAATAGGAATGATCGTCCCTCCATCGGTGAGAAATTTCTGTTCCTTTAAAGAAAAGAAAATTAATCTTATGATCATGATATGAATTTTTTCTATTGATAGAGAATTTTGTGTGTTTACAGATATGCAACTCTGCCAATTATACACTTATCTATATGAAGATAAAGGGTATTGGTGATGACATAGTTGAGGAATCCAGCTCTGACTCAGAAGCCTCAGACTCAGAGTCCAGAATCCTCACACTCAGAGTCCTTAAATCTTGATAGCTCTGAAAAACAAGCCTCAAATGGTTGTGTGGGATTTGCAAAGGACATCGCTCATGCTTTACGCAAAAAGATGGGCTCAAATTCTACGAACTCAAAAGTTGCTAAATCTCTAGGAGTAGGAACTCTTATTGCCTGTTCGATCAGTGTGATTGCGGGTTTGGTAAGGGCGAACAAGACAGAGTCATCGCACATTACCTACCAGGTTACGAATGTAGGAGAAGGCAACGCCATAAGTAAAATATCAGCAGGTCAGTCTCTGAGATACTCTAATTTATACTCCCTCATCCAAAAATACTTGTCAGTTTTTATATTTTTTTCTTTCTTTTCTAAATTTTCGTGCAGGGGTGTTTCATATATGAAAAGTACGGTGCTTTTGAACCCATTTTCTTTGAAGGTTCTCCTATAGAATTGGCTATAGAACTGGCGACAGGTAAAGATACAAGTAATTTGGTGTGTGCGTGTATTTACTTATACTCGTGTGAATATATATATATATATTACTACAATGGGAAGCTTGATTATTCAATCAAATCAAATAATCATTTGCAGGATACAATGGAGAATTTGAAAGCAAAAGAATAATTACAGAATTTGAGGAAGTCATTATAGGCATGAAAGTTAATGAGAGCAGAAGAATTATCATTCACTCCTGCAGTGAGTTACATGATATCATTTTGACGTTAAACATGATATCATTTTGACGTTAAACATTTTGGGTTTAATTTGTGTTTAACGTCTGCGATTTCCTTTTTTCCCTCTACAGGTAAGCTGTTTTGAAGATAATACATACGTCGATTTGAAATTAACGAACCTCCATGACACTCAGCCCAAGAAAAATCAATATTTTGGCTAGTAAAATGTGAAATATTAAGAAAGTAAATTAGCTTTTGCGCGTAATTCTATAAGGGAATCTTTAATTAGTTTTGTAATATATGAAAGTTTGCAATAAACATGTCCTGTAACCACAAATGTTTTACCATTGCGTACATTAATTTTTTTTTATGTTAGTTGTGTACATTATTTTACGAAGTTGAGTGGTTAGAAAATGATTGATGTGGAGTGGAGCCTATAGTTCTAACTGCGAGAAATAGGAAGAAGTAAGAATGGATTCAATTTTATCACTAAAATTTATGTTCTTAAGCGCAATCGGAATCTCTAGTTTGTATTCCAAACTTCAATTATGTCTTCACAAATCAGGCAATCACCAACACTTAAAAGAAAAGGAAAACTCACCTGGTCCTATTCCTAGGTCAACGTCTTTCTATATTGTTTTAAGCTACTTGTATTTATATATAGTTTCATCATTTAAGCTACTTGTATTTATGTATAGTTTCAACAACTTTTTTTCATACTATTTTAATTCTAAGTACTGGCAAGACATTAAATATTGGAAAAGATTAAAAATTTACAAGAAGAAGAAGCTGGGATAAGATAATTATATGGTCAACGATCTTCATTTCAACCAATCGTGTAGAAAAGCAAAAACTATTCCATGTAAAAGAGGATCGATCTAGCAGACTAGCATAGCATAGCTGGGGTTAAATCCTGTAAGTAGCAGAAAAGAATGAGCAGATCCCTTTAAAATCTTGCAGATCTGTAAGTTGTTTAAAACCATTTGGTCAAAGTCACATCTCATGCTGAATGAAAGTTCATGATTTAGATATTCTGTTTTCCAGCTATATTGAATCTCTGCTGCGTGGAATTGAAGTTTGTGTGTTTCAAGATGAGCTCAGTATTCCCACAAAGTTAGTTTGTCTTTTTTTTTTCTCTTCTCAATTTCTGTCTCTAATACGCAATTATTATCTGATTTTGTAAAAAATCTTTGTGAGATATTTAATTAGTCCGGGTAATTATCATCAGGATCTGATGGTGTTGAGATGGGGAACTACAAAAAGCTATCGTCCGGGATCCAGTATGAAGATGTTTACCCTGGCATTAAAGGCATCAGCATAAACAATGCTAATCAGCAGGTGATCAGTGTTTTATTTTTTTCATCACAAAGAATAAAACATCGATATTGACAAGTATATGTGATTTGATCCGAAAAAGAGCTGGCACTGACTATATGTTTTTCTCTGATTACTCATTAGTCATTACAGCCAAAATGCTGGATTTAGTAATAAATTGTTGAAAACCATACTGATCTTTAAGTCCCCTGAGTCTGCTTCTTTCGTTTGGATGGTATCATATTAATATGAGCTGCAAAAACTTATGTTGATTTTTCGATTAATGTTCGCATTGATAGGTAACTATCAGCTTTCGGATCTTTGATCAAGATCTTAAACTCATTCATCGAGGTCGTTTTAGAGATTCCATCGCTGATTTTGCTGAAGACTTTAATTTCAATCCAGGTGAGAACGATGAATAAAAAGTTTAATTCTTTCCATATACAAATTATTATTAACTAGTTCAAACCATCAAGTTGTATAAACTACGTACTAGTATTAAATTGCATATTCTTTCTTTGTTACAGAATTAACTGAAGCAATGCGAGGTATGAAACTTAGTGGGTACAGAAAGATTATTGTTCCTCCTGAGGTGAGTATCGATCGTAATTAGTGTGCATACATACATAAATTTTTCATTTAAAATTTATAATACACAATATTTGAATGATTAATTTGTTATTTATAATATATATACAGATGAATGACTTTGGGGGATATGTAACTGTTAAAGTATTGCTACAGAGTATCAAACAAGAGACGAGCAGTGAAATCGCTTCTAGAGAGGAAACAGAAAGAGTGGATGAAGTTGTGCCTGATGAGCATAAAAAGAAAATTAATGATCATGAAAATGCCAATTCTGGTAACAACGAGAAAGTGGCAGCTGGCTACTCAAAGGCTAATATCGGAGGCATTGTTGCCGCAACCATTGGATCTGCTCCTGTGATTCTCCAAATTATCCGGGAGATCAAAGTTACACTTGTTCAAGTCAGATTTCATGTTGAAAGACACAGAAACAACTCTCAAGGTGCCAAATACTGGAAGAATTGATGAGCAAATAACATATCCAACTCGAAACTCCAATATTAATAATGTTGAGACGACAAAGCCACGGCCACAGCCAAATCATCAGTGGGAAGCTGTTGCAGGTCTGAAGATTACGTATCAAGTTATAGACGAAGGTGAAGGTGAAGTCCTTGCCAGATATCGGAAGGTCATATTTTCTCTTTTTCCTATATATCTGCACTCTTACTTTTTCAAGTCTCTAAACCAAACCTGCCGAAATATATATTAAATGAATTCCAATTGTGAATCTATATACAAATTTTTTATTTAATGAGCTATATATATGTGGATGTTTCATTCCAATTACCATTTAAAAAATTTATAGGCGTGTTTCCTGTACAAAGAGGCCGGTTCCATTGAAGCTATTCCGTTTGAAGGTTCGCCCACTGAATTGGCTATACATTTTGGTCCAGGTGAGAGAAAGAAAAACTGAAATCATTCGTAAGGGGATTAATTAAGAGCAAATATAAACCTAACTGTTGACATTTATCCACACAGGATATGAGGAACCGATGCTGGAAGCCATTGTGGGCATGAAACGCAATGGGAGACGAATAATTTTCATACCTCGTGAGGTCAGTTTTTCTTTTTTTCTGGCCTTTTGACATGACTGATCAAGGGATAAATGGAATGGGTTCGAGTGTTAATATTTAACTAAAGAATCTAATTTTCATGATTGTAAGGATAAACAGTTTAGTTGTAATTAGAAATTTTAATTATTTCAATACCTCAATCTTTATGTAAATGATGATGATTCAAAGAAATTTTCCCACTCTACAGGTAAGTGGCTTAGGAGAGAACACCTTTATTGACTTGAAGGTGACCAGCATTAAAGACATCGATCGAAGGAGTAGAATTTAGAGAATAAAGTTGATGCATGCAGTGAAATTGTTTATTATGTACGTGTTTAAGATGAAAAGAGGATAACCTTAACATCAATGAAGCGTTTCGTTGTGTAGAAAACTTCCTCACTGCCACTGGTGAGTTTTCATTTGAGGACAAGAACATTCCATATGTGCAAGTAATGGTTAATTTGATGAACAAATTGTATTTAAAAATAGGGTATATTTCTCTATCAACACCTTTCCTTGTCCACAAGTATGTCTCCCTTAAACCCTCTTCTTCTTCTTCTTCTTCGTCTTCTTCTTCTTCTTAACCATCAATATGTTGTCAAATTAGGACGGATTCAACTAGCTCTTTAGCTTCTTTGGTTCGGTTCTAATAATTGTCTAGTGATGTTTATGTATGTTCCATGGTAGTATATTTCGGTTTAATTATCATGAGAAATAATCTTTGACATTGCCAAACAAAAAAAAGTTTGACATGACAAATATTCTAATCAAGCTTAATTAATAAATAATACTATTCAACTAATGCACATTGAGCAACACTTAAAAACACTCTATGAACCAATGTTAGTTTGTAGTGTGTAATTATATATTTTGATATGATACGTATCCTAATGAATTAATAATCATCAATTTGAGAGATGTCTAACATGATTATCCTTTGTGTAAGGGAGAATTGAGACAAGGACAATCCATCTAGGAGGAGTGGATGTACCGAGATGTGATAGATTACGATATTTAGAGTCTATCGTATAAGAAGATAGAGAGATTGACAAGGATGTTATCCATCGTATAGAAGCAAGATGGGCAAAATGGAGAAATACAACGTGTATCTTTTGTGATAGACATATGTCGAGTCGGCTAAAATGAAAGTTTCATAGAAAAGTCGTGAGACCGAGCTATTCTATATGGGAACAAATGTTGACCGATAAAGAAACAAGCATGATCACAAGATGAAAATACGTGGTCAAAATGCGGATATTGAGGTGGACAAGTGAACTCACTCTAAGAGATAAAGTTTAAATAAGACGACAAGGATTGAGATAAAAGTTAGCACCTATAGACGAGAAGATAACAAATGGTAAATTTCGATGGTTCGACATGTGAGGCATAGACCTTGAGAAGTCAATGTTAGAAAATGTGAGGACATAGACATAGGAACACGAGATGAGAGGGACACTTCGACCTGATGTGGGAGAGGATAGATTACAAAGGATATAGAAATTTTAGTTATCTTAGAAAACTTAAGAGTCGAGAAAAGAGAGTGGCAACATAGTATCCATGTATACGACTTTTTATACATAGTGACATAGGGTTACAAAATCTATGTATAGAGAATAGGTAGTATGTTTTATATTATATAGCATGATTTTATTTTATTCATTTTATATATCATATTTTATATTATATGCATATATGGTATTAGCTAGTATGATTTATGATATATATGACATGTGATGTCGTGCATTGTTTTTGGATTTAAAAGTGAGGATTCATATAGTATTTGGTGGAATTGAGACGGTTGTTGTAACATAATTATCATTTATACCTATAACTTTGATACACTCATTATTATACCTAATAACCGAGTCACTTATGGAAATATTTTTGTAAACCCGAGGCTACAAAGCATTGTAAAAAATCTTAGTGAAACTCTATTTAAAATGATATAAATACACACGAAAGGAAGCATAGTCATATTATTATTTTTTATATGTAGATGTAACCGCTTTCAAAATGCACAACGCGCTTCGTTTCCGTCGAGATAATAAAACAATACAAACACATATATAAGAATGGTTTCTTTCCACTACTAGAATGTATGATTTTACCAGCGAATTATTTCCAATGAGACATATACTCATTGCTAATTGGCGTAATTACGGCAATTATTTAGCCGAGTAAACTATTTTCAACGTAGATTTGCGAGTACCGGAGATATTTGCGGCGGTAACTTTCGGCGGTAAATATTTCCGCACGATATTACCGTGCGCAAGAAAATTGCTTGGTAATATCAAATCCGGATAATAGACTCTACCGGCGAAAGTCATTGGTAACGTTTACTTATTTTCGTGGCGAAATTGTCGCTGCAAATGTCGCCGCTCAATATTATCGCTGGTAGTATTCGCCGCAAAAGTCGCCGGTATAATTTACTTATTATAGTGGCGAAAGTTTCGTCGCAAATGTCGCCGCTTGACAATATCGTTGGTAATGTCGCGGGAAAAGTTCTCGGTATAATTTACTTATTATCGTGGCGAAATTTCGAGAAAATTTCGCTGCTTGGATAATCTCATTGGTAATATCGCTGGTAAATTCACGGTATAATTTTCCAAACAAGCGTTTAAGCGGCCATCTTTTTTCGCTGGTATTTCGATGGTAAACCGCTCGAAAATCGTGTTTCCAGCGGATTTCTAGCGAAATGGCGGAAATTTCTGTCCTTGGTATAAAAGTACATTCTAGTAGTGTTCTCATATTCACTCACCCCATCGGATTGACGATTTATCAACATTGGTACGGATGATTTGATTACTTATCAATTATAACTACTTTTGATTGTTTTTATGTACCATTTCCCAGTTTTATAAATGAACTTTTAGTAGAAAAATTCATAGAAAAAATTTATGTATCTCTATTTTACTTTCATTTTTATGATGGAGTCAGTTGTACTAATAAGGTGTCTGTACACATTTAGTGTCTTATATATACTTTTAAGCTCGTGTATTTCCTAAAAATTTATATAACATTGCATTATCTTAATTTTTGTCAAAACTAAAGTGCCGGGAGGTTTCAGGCGTGATAGAAGCTTCTTTTGGTTTAAAATTCCATGAATTAATTTGTAAAATTCATACTAAGATAATCTAGCATGCACAATTCTTAGGAACTAGTATTGGTTTGATATAGTATGCATGGTTTATGCTTTGATTCTGTCCGTGTAAGTAACTGATAATTATTATTGACTGGCAGCTGGCTGTTGTTGGTTTGGATATTTTTGCGATTAAAGAAAGAAACGATAATGGTTGAAGCTCTGTTTTTTTTGGAAAGAAAAATATGAGGACCAAACTGCAAACCCTGCAGTTTCGCAGGGACTGAACTGTCAAAAACGCTGCAAATTTTCTGGAAATCGTGATGAACGACTGTGATTGAATGAGTGGAGCTCAAGGAAGAGATTTTACAGCTGTTAAATGAAATACAATGAGAAATTATATGATTGGCTCTTTAGAAAAGTGAAAAGTGAGATATTTCCTATATAGCTATGGTTGTAATCGGAAAACAAGTAATGAAAAATTCTGGGTTTATTCAATACTGTTAAAATGTAGAAGTTCAAAGCAATTTCGTTTTTTTAATTTTGTTTTAGTTTAGAATAAAATTCAAGGTAGTGTTTGTTTATCTTTAGCTAGTAGCACATCAAATTCTTCTTTTCTCTTATACCAATCACGCCATACATCATCATTTCAAGCTTTCTATATTGAATAAAGTCTCAACCTATCATCTTAAAACCGAGAATCACCACCACTCCAAT
This sequence comes from Oxalis stricta, assembly GCA_024708375.1. Taxonomy (NCBI): domain Eukaryota; kingdom Viridiplantae; phylum Streptophyta; class Magnoliopsida; order Oxalidales; family Oxalidaceae; genus Oxalis; species Oxalis stricta. The sequence goes on along the minus strand of JANIEQ010001012.1, from coordinate 1,959 downwards.
ACATTTTATTTCATCTCTGTTGTAAACACAAAACCCAGAAAAAACGACCAAGTTTTTGTATTCTGTGTTACAAAGAAAAGAATTTGTTGTGGGTTTTGTGTCACTTAGAGGTGTTCTAAGTGTGGTATAAGGAGCTTCAAAGTAACTTGATTTGTGAGTTTCTCTTCTTATGCACTACCAGGTGCTCGATCAAATACTTGTGAGAAGCTGCAGAAAAGGTTAACTCGAAAATGACTTGCTGAAACACCAAAACTCGACAACAGATGCTGGGAAGACCATTTTGCAGTATGGAGTATTTCCTGGAATGACAAAAACAGAGCTACAACTATTTCTTCAATAGCAAGCCAACACTATGCAAGCTATCATCAAATCCAGTTTCTGTGTTGCTTCTCTGTGCGCACAGGTTCTTTTTCATCTATTTATCGTTTGGCTGAGCTGTGATTTGCAGTGTGTTGTGCTCGCACCACCTGTGGTCACAGTTCAAGAAATCCTACAGCTGTTTGGTATTTAAATTTTCAGGTTCACTTGCAAGGAAATGCTGTGGGGAGGGCTGTGGATTTGACAAGGTTTGACTGTTACAAAGACTTGCTTAGGAAACTGGAAACCATGTTTGAAATTCGAGAAGAGCTTTGTGGTTCAGCAAAAGAAATGGCAGGTTGTTTACACCAGCGATGAAGATGACATGATGATGGTTGGAGATGATCCTTGGAAGTAAGTTTTGTTGGTGTAAATCGCATGTAACTCTTTCTGTAATAGTAGATTTAACTAGACTTCAAGGCATGTAATCAATGTCACTTTTTTTAAGGTTTTATTCGCTCCCACTTGTAGTGTTGCAATTGACTTAAAAGAGAATGAACGTCAAGGATACAAAAAAGCCAATGGTGATTGTAAATTCCACTATTAAAATCAACGTCCCACAGGCACTTGTAAGATGGAGACAAATTGAATGCAATCCTATAAATATTCCTGTTAAAAAACACGTATAGAATTGCTAGAAATTTTGATAATACATATAGGATGAAATTTTTTATTTTACGTTAGTTCCTTTTTCTTTTTTCTCAACAAAAATAAATTGTCTATTTATAGACAATCTAAAGAAATAATTGTTCATACAATCACACCTTTCAATGATAGCTTATTACTTATACAATCCTGTTTTTTGTTTTGAGATGATGTTGTTTAGACTTTACTGCTATTATGAATGGCATGTCATCCACCTTAATCAAGCTTGGAGGGATTGTCTTCGTAACTTTAACTTTCCTATCGTTTAAGGTACCGTAAAAATCTACGGTAGTCGAACGTGGACGACGCTAACCAGTAATACCTACGGTTTTTGGCTTCTCGGTTCTCTGGTTTGGAGGACTAGATTTTAATTTAGGGATTGCTTGACGGTGACGCACTTCGACTCGGCCACTACAAATTTATAAATTTTTCGATAAAGTTCCTCCTTTATCAAAAAAAAACTATTACTTATACATCTTTTCAAAGATAACTTATCATGCATGTATATATCATAATATTGATATGTGCATTTTGAATATTATAGGAAAATATTCCTACAAACTCTGCCATAGTCAAAAGATTATAGTTTTCATCAATCTTGAAACTACCTATTGCATAAATGAAGGTGTTTTAAGATTGAACAACCATAAGATTTTTTAGCAGATATTTAATAGTGGTTACGTTTAGCAGATTTTTCTTTAAAATAATGACATGTCATGTTTGACAACTCATCTCGACACTTGTATCCTAAGTGGATGTCATTCGGTTCATTTAAGGGACAACGATGTCACGTCAATCTTTTTTAACAATAAGTATTGATATTTATGAAATTTGATAGTCCTAACTCTTTTTCGACTAAATCACCTAATGTGAGGCTCAGCACGAGTTACAAGCGAAATCTATCTAATATATAATCCTTAAATATAATTGCAGTAAGGACAACCTTTCTTGACACAC